>LOEQ01004207.1:160413-191452 GCA_001685075.1 Bramus lutescens
TTTTTTTTTTAAGAGGTCTGGGGATACAGTTTAGTGATAGAGGGTGTGCTGGCACACACAGGGCTCTGAGTTCAGTTCCCACCGCTGTGGTAGTTAGGCAGGCATGCAGGCATATAGTTGCACAGATAATAATACATAAATAAAGGCTAAAAGATTATAACTGTAAATGTATCTTGAGGTCAGGTTAAGTTGAGCTTCGGAGCCATTGTAAAGAGCTCCCAACTTAACCCTATCTATACCTGATAGTTAAGTTTACCTGCTCATAGACTGTGAATGGCCTATAGTGTGCATCTATAGGCCCACCTGCTTTAGAGGCCAAGTCAAGACGGTTACTTGAGCCCAAGAATTCCTGGGCTACCTTGCAAGGTCCATCTTTAAAAAAAAAAAGAAATAGAAATCTCTTTCATGCTCAAACATAAGTAATCACTGTAGAAATTACCTGTAAAGGTAATTAGTGAATGTTATTTCTGTGTTGTCTTTTTTATGAAAACTCACATATCATTGTGTTTAGCTTAAGGATTTCTTGTTAGTTCTTTTTTTTTGTTTTCTTGTTTGTTTTGTTTTTTTTTAAATTGGTGTTAGAGATCAAACCCAGGGTTTCATGCATACAGTGCACATGGTCTACCACTTGGTCACATCTTCGTTCAACATAACTCACTCAACTCAACTGCAGTTATCATAGGGTGGGGCAAGGCAGTGAGCAGAACCTGGCCTAGACCAGGTCATTGCTGTCGCAGAACCTCATCTCTGTTGTTTTACTTGGTTCCAGGAATTCTAAAGCATTGTCTTTCAGACAGCATTTTCTGTGAAGCATTTATGGGTAAAGATAACATGCTTGGGAGCTGGTACCAAAGTTTGTGGGATTGGCTAGGGAGGATGCCTAACTATAGCAGAAGGAATTAAAAAGTTTGGAGACTGGGTTGAAAAGAGTGGAAGAAATCTTAGAATGTGTGACAAATGAAGTGACATATGAGCAAAGTAGGAAAATATAAATGTATAGTTAAATACGGACTGCTGTGGCTTATCAAGTTATTGTAAGCATTTTAATGACTACTTTTTACTGCAGCAGCTTGTTTTTACCTTCTGTTATTTACTATGGCGTAGTCAGTCCATAACCCCTGTTAAACACTTGAAGAATCTTAGCTTTTGATCCCCCCCAAAAAAAACAGACCAAAACAACAACAACAAAAAACCTTGATGTTTATAGTAACTACTGTCCAATATATTTTGAATCATGTGTTCTGTTAATGTTTCCAAGGTAAATGTGCTACTTCACAGTACAGGATGAACCCTATTGACTTGCTTTGTGTGTGTAAGGTACTAAGGCCCTCTTCAGTGCTTTACAGGATAGGAGATAATCAGGAAGTCTCTTCGTTGCTCTGTGCTGAAAAGAAAATAAAGCTATTGAATTGATAATTATGACTAGTGTAAACAGTATTTAGAATCCATACATCCTCCTGTTATAATTATTATTCAGCTGTCCCAGGTGTCTGCAGACTGGGGTGGTGGGGTGGTAGGGTAGAATCCCAGCCTTTCTCAAACTAAGCGTGCTCTCTAAAGAGCTATACAACCCCAGCCCTATTTTGTTTTAAGTGACTTGTGAAACTTGGTCTCTGATTTGTAACTAATCAGAAGTCGATGTGAATAACCAACTCAAGCTAAATGCCCTGTTGTTCATGAAGTTGGCACTAGAACTTCAGGTTTGGGTATGTGTGTAGGTATATATGTATATTTGAAGTAGAGTTTCTCTGTATAGCCTTGGCTCTCCTGGAACTAACTCTGTAGGCCAGACTGACCTCAAACTTGTCAGGTTCAGGTTTTTAAAGAATGAAATTTATTTGTGTATATGTGTACTGTTTAACAGAAAATAGTTCTTAATTCTAGAGCCAAGCATGAATGGTCATGGTTCAGGAACACAGATTAAGGTTGCCTCAAATGCTGTGTTCTGGTGTGAATATGATTTATCAGTTTTACAGCTATATAACCAAAAGTCATAAATCAAAAAAAACTTTTCATGGTTAGTGGGCTACAGGAAAGGTTATACTGCTGTCTGATGACATTCTTAGCTATTGGATTGGTGAAATCTAGTGATCTAATAATAATGTTCTAGCGGATGTTAGATAATAGGTATAGGACTCTTAGGTCAGGCACTGGTGGGCAGTGAATGGCTGTTGAGGAAACTGAAGATAGCCCAAGAAAATTGGCCCTGAATGTGCACTGACATCCCAACTCTCCAGTCTTTGCATTCTAATCAGTCAATCAGCCTGGTGGACATGGGTGTGACCCTTTTCTGGGTACTTAAGTTCACACTGGCCAGTTGTTTTCTAAGGAAAACAGGAGTGCTTCTCACTGCTGAAGAATGCTATGCAAGGCCAGTTGTGCATTTTGATGAGAAATGGAGAGCTTGTTTAGCAGCTCCATTGACCCAGAGAAGAGCTCTACCAATATTAGGGTGGATAATTTTAAAGGAAATGAAGATAAGAGACTCTAAACATGCCTTTGCTCCCGTTGGTTAGTTTCTTTGGTACCAGAATTGGAATTCTACAACTTTGTCTAATTCTAGGGGTTCCCCCCCTTTACTTCTGTAGTTTTAAAAAATACAAACTCACATT
Source organism: Bramus lutescens (assembly GCA_001685075.1). Taxonomy (NCBI): domain Eukaryota; kingdom Metazoa; phylum Chordata; class Mammalia; order Rodentia; family Cricetidae; genus Bramus; species Bramus lutescens. The sequence continues at coordinate 163,026 of LOEQ01004207.1, forward strand.
TTTATTTTCCCATTAAGTGAAATCCCGAAGGAGTATGTTATCACTTGGATTCAGGGTTGATGCTGACTTACATTTAACTGCATCTGAGTTAGCAGTGTCAGGATCTAGGAATTGAAGATGCTGAGAAAAGTGTAATCCTCTTGAACATCAGTCAGTCTCATCCCATCCTTCCTGTAATCCTCTTGAACATCAGTCAGTCTCATCCCATCCTTCCCATTGATTAGATGAAATGAGACTAGGCCTCACTGAAGCGTGAGGTAAACTTGCTAATGACATGGCTCCAAACATGGGTAGTGCTGGTTCTGCTTTTCATTCTCTGGTATTTTGACAAAGCATAATGCCAGTTAGTTTCTTAATTTACTCTTTTTTTAATTGTTTTAGGTGCTAGTGCAAGAGGGTCTATAAAAAAATCATTGTGGCATTTAATTTTATGGTAGATGACTGAGACCTAGTGAAGTAATAAAAGGGTTTGTTAGTCTCTGTAAGAATTACAGAACCACAGGACTCCAGTGGCTTATCAAGTTATTGTAAATATTTTATGATTGTCTTTTATTGTAGTAGCCTGTTTTTACCATCTTTTATTTGACCATGACTTAGTCCATAACCCCAGTTAAACACTTGAAGAATCTTAGCTTTTGACCCCCCCATATATAAATTAAAAGAATGGGAAAAAAACTTTATGTTATAGTAACTACTCTCCAATATCTTTTGAATCCTGTGTATTAATGTTTCCAAGCTAAATGTTCTACTTTACAATACAGGAAGAACCCTATTGGCTTACATTGTGTGTATAAGGGGCACTAAGGCCCTGCTTGTGTGTGTATGTGTGTTGTGCGTGTAAGGTACAAATACCCTCCTATGATGGGCTAGTTGTGCTGAGGTTCCCTTGTGGGTTAAAAGAGGTGGTGGGTGTGGTCTCCACTCTGGAGAGGAAGGAAGGTTTATCTTCTTGCTGATCTAGGTTCAGCTCTTCAAAAGAGTTGCTAAGGCATGAGGTAACCTGGGGACATGACCACAGACACTTTGGCCATGTTGCTGTCATAAAAATAATTTCAGTGACTAATGCTAAAAATATCTGGCCAGGAAATTCCATTTATTAAGCTTAAATTATTCTTTGTATTAGCATTTGTACCTCATATTTAGTACACCCATTGAGAGTTGTCATCTGTTTTACTTTTTCATTAAAGGTCAGTATGATTCTTAAAAGATGAAACTTTCTAGAAAGATTGTGCTCTCTGAAGGCTGTTAATTGCCTTATGATATTAATATTCAGCATTGTCTCCTGGTGAGCAAGCAGCTATACTAGAGGTGTTCTGGGGACAACTACTAACTAGACACTTAGACTCTGATTCTAAAGTTACACTAAGGACTATGTTAACTGAAGTAATCTGTCAGGAGCTTCCAGATGTTCAGGTGATGTCCGTGACAAGTTTGGGTTTTGTCTAACCAAACTTAATTGTCATATCAAGTTAAATAAAAGCCCATTTTGAAACTATAGTTTTTTTCCCCACGTGTGTTCACAGGATTTGAAGAGAAAAAAAAATTGTTAAATCATGCACTAAATGAATGACTAAATATTAAAACGAACAAAATCTTAAGTGTGTACATATCGCCACCAAGTGGGAGAGAACAGCATTGCTTGTCAGTTGAAATGCTGAAAAAGGAGAAAGAAGAAAAGCTACATTGTTCTGCAGCATACATTTTATAGCAGCTGTTGAAAATCAGTTTCAAACACAGAAATTCACCTTAATTTTTCTTTGGTTAACTATTTGGGTATCTATTCCATACTCCCTTTAATTTCCTTTACCTTCATTTTTGTATATATATTTATATTTTATCTGGATATTGTATTACTACCAAACTATATGGAAATAAAATTTTAGTTAATTTGCTTTTAGGAATGACAATTTGGGGAATATTAAAGCTGTGATTTCATCTGGATCTTACAAAAGAATCTCAGTTTCAGTTCTGATGGATTTATTTTGTTATTTTGACTAATTCTAGTGGCCATAGAAAAACAAACAAGGCAAACTCATAGGCTACTGTAGAGTGTTCATTTTTCTTGTACAGTATGCTTGAAGATTTCTCAGAGTGGAATCTTGTTCAATGGTTTTTGGGGGGATTTTGTGTGTGNGGGGGTTGTTTGTTTTGTTTTAGCCTTGGCTGTGCTGTTCTGGAACTCACTACATAGACCAGACTGTCCTTGAACTCACAGATCTGACAGATCTTTCTTTGCCTATGAGAACTCAAAGTACTATGAGAACCTTTTGTTTTAAGGAAGAGGGCAAGAAAGCTAGTTATTTGAATAAAAGATATTCCTGCCTTTTAATTATATACCTGGTTCATTCATTTATTCAATTTGCCTAGCTACTATAATCATTTGAGTTTTCAGGCTCCTTAAAGACAGGACCTAAACGTTTTAAGGTATGTACATGTCCATGGGCAAAAGTATAATATATATCATTGAATAAGTACATTATGCTCTACATAAGGATGAACTCATAGTTTGAACTCTGATTTTTGTTTGTTAAGTTAAGATAAAGTCATTTTATATGGAGAGAACTTGGAAATGTGTTTTTGGCACACAGCACAACAAATCTGTTAGTAGTCATGGGCTGAAAGAATACAGTGTATTTGTTCTTTTGGTTCAAGATGTTTCTCAGTCATGCATAGCAGGTGTTCAGGGGTGAAGATACAGAGAGCATGGTCTCATTGTAGAGCTCATATCAGGTAACCTACTTATCTTTTCCTTAGCTGCCTCACTTGAACTATTGTTTTAATGCTATTTTCCAGGGGAATTGCCAAATAAAGTTAAATGTAATATACTAAGAATAACATTAAGATTAATGATGCTGTTTTCTTGATTTGAACTTAATTTGTAATCACAGATTCTATGGTGATTATTGTGCTTAGTGTCTTGCATTTGCCAAATTCCAATAGAGTAAGTAGCTCAGAGCCTTGAGCTGTGAGTTTTCAAAGGTAAGCTGCTCAAAGCAGGAGTAATCTAACTGAAGGTATAACTCTCAGATTTTATTAGAGCAGATAAGAAAGTCTTGATTTCAGTCCTTTTGACAGAATGATTTGTTTTATAGATGACTTCACCAAAATGCTTTGTTAGGAATGAACTTCATTGAAGTATGATTTTTGAACTCATATATGAAATATATGAATTCATACATTTTTTAAAAAAATGAAGTATGATCTTGAATTTAATTTTTCCCTGCCCCCCCTTTTATTTACAGATTTTTTTGCCCTCCTCCTTGTGTGTATCTTATGGGCAGTGGTTGGAAGAAAAAAAAAGAACAAATGGAAAGAGATGGTTGTTCGGAACAAGAGTCACAACCCTGTGCATTTATTGGAATAGGAAACAGTGACCAAGAAATGCAGCAGCTGAACTTGGAAGGGAAGGTAAATTCAAAATGTACATACTGCACTCATTTTTGCTGTATTTATTTTAGTTGTTTTTGTATTAGTGTTTATTGTATTTTTTAAGTGTTTTTAAAAACAGTTGCTTAAATGTATATTACCAGAATCAAAAGTATACCTGCAGGACAGGTATGGTCTGGTGACTCATGGAACTTTTGTGTTAGCATCTAAAGGCAGCCCCAGGACACTTTTCCACCTTCTTGGTTGCCTTAGCTGTAAGTCAGACTTAATTAGAAGCTAATAGTTTAGGACACAAGTCCCTCATTTTCTCTTTGACAGGATAGTGTTACTTAGATATTAATGAAAATCTGTCCCTCAGCTTTGGTATGCTCTATCCTCTCGATCTTCATCTCTCGCTGAAAAGTGATTGCTGACACAGGGTAGGTAGAGCATGGATCCTGGGTATAGTGATCCTTTGCTAACCAACACACCAGTGCAGGATACAAGTTACTCAGAGAACGCTCTGTCTAATGTAAGCAAAGCCAGTAGACAGACCGTTCTCTGAGTCTGAACAAAAGTGTCGCAATTCAGGAAGATAGTTTGTTTCATTTATTATACTTCCTAATGTTCACTACTTTTCTTAATATTAATATTTAGAAAATGGTTACGATCTCAAGAGACTACCTAGTTTCTTAAATAGCATATTAAAAGGTATTTCCTTATTTAGTAATAACTCTTTTTCGGCTAGCTTGGTGTTTATGTTTTATATTTGACACTAGGATAGGATGACCCACAATATTGAGGGTCGTGAGTTAAGTATTAGCATTACTAAGAAGCCATAAAGCTAACCTTCAAATCTGGCTATTTGTATGTCATTACGTTTTTATAGTTTTTAATTAATAAGGCATGTTGACCATGGGTTTTAAATTAGGTTTGGTATCATGTTTATTATAATAGTGAATGCTTATTGTAAAAGAAAATAGAGCTGTTAAGCCATTTTAAATTATGACTGTTGAGCTTAAAAAAATATTTTACAGAGGGATTGATTTATTCTCCTTGAGTTACATCAGCACACTCTATACCTAGATAATCAATTTTTTAATAAGTAGATCAGTAATAAAAAGCCAAGGATATAGCTACCATATGTGTAACTGTGTTGATTGAGCTTCATTCTCATTTTACCTAGTTCTGTCCTATACAAGTTCTGGACATTGGTAGGATGCAAGCACACATGTGCCTATGAGGAGGTAAAGGACTACTCAAAGGCGTCCATCTCTTCTCTCTCCTGCTGCAGTGCAGGACCCAGGAGCTGATCTGCCTTTACTCACGGAGCTCTGTTCACCAGCTCTGTTCACCTGCTTCATTGACGCTAGGCAGTATCTTCTCTTGCTTGATGCAGACTCTACCCAATTATGTTGGCACTCAAAATTAAGTGATTTTTTTTTAAAGCTTTCTCACTAGGATGTCGTCCTCTCGTTTAGATACATATCTCATTTTGTTCTGTGACTGTTTTGGTACATTGACTTTATTTTATGTTCCGAAGCAGAACAGTTTCAGATTTGACCTTTAGCTAGTATATAAAAAATACGGTGGGCCTATGTATGAACCTGAAGATTCTATATTTCAGTACATAAGATAGCTACTGCACAGGGGTATTGTGTTTTGCTTTTCTCACTGTTGTCTTATTTTGCCCTTTATACAAGACCTTCCAAAATTTAGAATATTCAGGATCACATTTAAATTTTCCTATGTAACTTTGTTTTAGAGACATAAACAGTCTCTCTATAACAGTATTTTTATCTTCTACTAACCGTACATAATTAGTCAATTTTAAGGATAAGAACCTAGAATTCATTACTTTCTGGTGAGTCATACTCATTTTAAAAGGAACACTCAACTGAAGTAATTGAAATGAATTTTGGACATCATTTATCCTGTTTGGTAAAGGAGGTCAGTATTTTGGCCTGGGCCCCCACTGTTCTCGGTGATCAAGGGAATAGAGTGAGTTTTAGAACCATTATATACAAGTGAAGCAGTAGCATTTCAAAGTATTGCTGCTTTTCTGCAACTGAGTGTTTTCTTTTGTATATTTAAACTTGGTTCCTGTGGTAATGGTATGATAAAGTGTATCTATTTTTAAAATAGTTCCTTAGTATATTCTTGAAAATAGGTAAGATGTTTTATGCTCCCTTTCAGCTGAGCACTTGTTACCACAGCATTCAGTCATATAAAGAGAAACATTGTAGAAGCTAGTTTGAAAACTGCAACCAAAAGTTTTTTACACAATTCTACTAAGTTATTACCTTATTTATTACCTTTGTTGCAGATAATCATCAGTTTTTAAGTACAAAAATCAAATAATTACTGTAAAATTGAGTGTTGATTGTGTGAGACATGTAAAGCTATATAAAACAAAGACTAAAGAGTAAATATGGATCATAGGTTTTTTTGAGCTTTGTAGAGTAAATGTTGTAGTCATTTTTGTGTATAACTAAAACTGGGGTATTCAAATTAATGCCTTTGCTGGTGAGTGTCTGCTTTTTTGCATGTTCTGCTTTTCTTGGTCCAGATGATCTTGTCGGAGCCAGCCACATCCATCTCTGGATCTTCTCACAGTTACACTTGGGAAGACCAAGTCCTCAATCACCGCCTTTCTTTGACTGTAGCTGTCAGAGCTTGGCCCCTAGATACTTGGATTATCTTCTGTGCAACCCTTTTGAGTTGATTAAGGCAATGCTTGCTTCCCTGTACTATGTGGACCTGAATTTTCTAAAAAAAAATTCAAGTTGAGGAACCGGAATAATAGATGTAATAGTTATCTAACCACCCTGAAGGCAGCTTTGTTAATGGTTGTAATATTCAGCTCCCATAGCTGAACACAGATTCACATTCATGTCCAGCTCCAGAAGAGTCTAGGAGACACTGGACTGAAGTCCAACTTTCTGGACTAAGCTTCCTGTTCTTGTCACTTAAGCTAAGTTTGGTCTGTCCTTGCTGACCTCTGTTTTCTGAGGAGGCTCACCTTTCATGAATTTGTCATTCTCCATTGTTTGTTTTGAAAACTCCTTAAAAGACTTCTCTTTAGAGAGCAATGTTAGCAGTTCATTGGGTGATCCATCAGTGTGATACTCAGGCTGGGTCAGATGGACCATACCATTCTGAGCTGAAGGTGCATAACCTCAAGGCTTTGCTATTAACACCATTTTTATTTTTGTTCACAGAACTACTGCACAGCTAAAACATTGTACATATCAGATTCAGACAAGAGAAAGCATTTCATGTTGTCTGTAAAAATGTTCTATGGCAACAGTGATGACATTGGTGTGTTCCTCAGCAAGCGGATAAAAGTCATTTCCAAACCTTCCAAAAAGAAGCAGTCATTGAAAAATGCTGACTGTATGTATGCTTGAGTTTCTTTACTTGTTCCCAGTTCTCACATTACATTAGTGATGCAAACTTTTTAGAACTTAAAGGTTGTTTTGTCAGTAACCAGTTCATTGATTACCACTATTCTTTTGGCCTTTCTGCGTTTCAAATTTAAGTGGAAAATAAGTATTGTCTGGCCTAATGAAATGATTCATTCTCAATTAGTGTTCTGAGAATCTTAGTTACTTCATTAGAATTATCTTAGAGTGTTTTCTTACTGTTCCAGGGAAATGGAAGTTATTTTCTTGTTTTGTCACAGTGACCGGGAGGGAAGATAAATGTTAAACACCTAACATGTGATGCTAAATGCCCTACAGTGCACAAGGTAGTTCCCATTCCAAAAGAATATGTCCTTCCAGAATGACAGAGGTACCCATTTCAAAAAACATAGCGAGCTCTGGGAAGCCAGGTAAGACAGACACTAAACCAAGCCTCTAAAGGTCTCTGCAGCAGGAACTGCTGTCTCATTGGCAGATTGTTAAACTCCAAGGCTGTGTCCTGTCTGAGTAGTCTACATTTCAACACATTTGAAATTGGTTGACTGACTTTCCTTAATCTTGTTGCATAAACTTTGAAATTATGGAAAAGAAAGAAAGTAGCATGATGCAGCAATCTCCCTAACCTCAGTATTTCACTAATTTTGTTTTGTGGTCAGTCACAAACAGCACCTCTTCTGTTTCTAACTGCTGGAGTATTTTGATGTAAATCTCCAACATCCTATCCTCTCAACTAACATTTCTGTAATAGTGACTCTTAATGCATAACTTTTGTTTTTTTAAAGCATATCTCACAAAGTTGACAGTCCTTTAATGTCATTTAATATTCATGAGTAGATTAATCATAGTATTTCAGCAATGTCTTTTTTTCTATAATTGTTTGGTTATGTTTTGTTCCGTTTTTAGTTAGCCTGTTCAAACCCCATAAATTAAGCCCCATAAATTTTAATCTGTGATAGTTTCTCTATTCTTCTCTCCCTGCCCCCTTTTATATAAGTTACTTATTAAAGAAGCCTGATCATTTTAAATCCTATAGAATTTCTATACTCTGAATTTGAGTCGTCCCTTGTTCCTCTGCCTCTGCCTCCTGTTTTTCTATGGCTTGGTGATGAAAGACTTGTAAAATTAGCTGGTAGTTCTTACTGCCCTAGAAATCTTAGAGATCTGGTTACCTCTCTTTTTTTGTTACATTAAGACTGTAGTAAGTTCAGCAGTTTAATTTACTCCTAATGCTCCTGAGAAACTTGTAAACCAGTGGTTCAGTGACTGTTACTTCATCGAGGACACAAAGTACTGATTTTCTAATTCTTTTATATAGCTTCCACAAATTTAGATGAAGGGATTTTCAATGAAGAACTTCAACATAACAACTGTTAGAAATTTGATAAACAATTGATTGCTTACTAATTTTCAGATTAATAATATTTGATAGTGGCCTGTGAATTTTTTTGTTTGTTTAAAGAAAAGGTCCTTTCTCAGCCTTTGACTAAAATCAAGCATATAAACTTGTGGATATGTATGTTCTATGTATTTTACTACAGTCTTTGTTCCCTTCATTTATTTAATGTGGAAAATTCTAGACACACTAAAGCAAACAGAATTATATAATAAATGGAAATCCTAACTTCAATAGTGACCTTAATTTCTGGCCAGTGTTATTTCATCATGAATTTCGTCATAATTCATTCTTTTGCTTCAGTCTGCTTTCCTCTCATTTTTAGTTTGATATTATCTCAGACCTATTTGCTTCATATATAAATAACGTGTGGCTACAAAAGGTAGAATTTCTTATTTTTTAATAGTACCATGATCATAAGAAAATAACATACAAAGCAAGCACAAGCAGAAATACTTCTAGTGTCATCTAATGTCCTGTCAGAGTTCAAATTTGGAATGGTCTAAAATAATTGAATTTTTAACCAGGGGAGTCAAAATTCAAATTTACTGGATAGTACAATAAATAGACAACATTGACATCTACATGTGTATTCTTTAATCTATGTTCCCATGCAGTTAACCTTAGGCATTAGGAATTTCTGCATTCAGATTTTTTAATTTTATTCTTTTGGTGTAGTTCAGTGTATGTTCTATAAATTGGTATTGTTTAGAAGACGCACCACTAGTGATAAGTGGAAAGACAGACTTAATACTGTTTTAATGAAGAGACTTTAGCATAGAGTCATGTTCACTTTCAGTATAGCAACAGGAAGTTCCAGTTTTCAGCCAAGGAGGAAAATGAGGGGCTCAATGGATGGAACAATTATTAAAAGAGAAAAAAGGGGGGGGGACAAGGACAAGGGAATTTTTGCTAAATCAACTTAATAGGAGTCCTGCTAATGATAGTCAGAGTGATCCTATATCAAGGGACTAGAAGGGCATAACTGATTTGCTACCGCCTTAGAGAAGGTGGTGATGATGCCCCAAGATGAAAACTGATAGAAAGGAATGCTGGGAGGAGCCCCTTTGAAGTTGGCTCAGGGCATGTTTGTCATGGTCAGATTGTTCTTTCTTTCTTTTGGAAAGGTAAGGCCTCATTGATGGCATATGCTCTTGTGTTCCAGGTCATGTGACATCTTGTATTCAGGCAGTTTTCCAGTTCAGATTGCAGAGGGTTGAGGTTTTGGTTCGGGTAGGGGTTGCTGTTCTCTTTCTTTTTTATATTTTTAACTTTTAAGGGTTTGTATTGATAGTTTTGTAGTGCAAAGAGCATATTTTACTTTTAGAATATTTTCTTAAGTAGATGTGCTTTCCATATCTAAAGTACATCTTTATTTTTTTTAATTTTACTCATTTTATACATTATACAACAGGTATTGTTTTCATACAGCGCAACACTTTATGGTATTTGGGAGATAGCAGAATTCTTAAAATCATAATGTAGCTGTCTGCTTTGGTAAACATCCTTCTAGAGACCTTGCTACACATATTTTACAGAGTGGGATGAAAGCATGTGGAGGCACTCCTGCATTCACACAGAAATGTATATGATGCTTAGTAGGACCACAATGTATAGAGTTTCTCATAGTTGGCCTTTTCATTGAGTAATATTCCAAGAATTTATGTGTTCATAATTTAAACAGGGGAATATTGTTATAATCAATTTAATCAAGTGTCTAACATTAGACATTTGTTGTTTTAAAAATAATTTTTTAACAAATAATTATTACTACATATAGTGTACTGTGTAACTCTTGAGTAAGGTGTTAAGAGCTGAATAAAGGGTACAAAAAAGTTCTTTGCATTTTTGTTTTACTTCTGTCTTTTGTAAAGCCTTAACTAAGTTTAAAAAATAAAATTAATTAAAAGAAGAAATGAAGCTAGCTGGCAATGGTGGCTAATACCAATACTCAGGAGGCAGAGGCAGGTGGATCTCAGAGTCTGAGGCCAACCTGGTCTACAGAGGGAGTTCCAGGACAAACTGTGTCTTGAAAAATCAATAATATAAACAAGAAAAGACTGAAACTAGTTTAAAAAAAAAGAAGTCCAACCATTAAAATTTTTTTATATCATTAAGACTTTGTTTTCCTTGTCTTCTTTTTGCTATCCTGTCTTAGAAAGCTAAATAAAATATTTGCCAACAGAATCTGTCCATTGTTTGTATTATTGTAAAAATATTCATGATTTGCCAAGCAGAAGTCCTTTGTTTTGTGAACCTCTGCCCCAGTCATATAATGTAGGAATCTCCTTATCTTTGCAGTGTGCATTGCCTCAGGAACAAAGGTGGCTTTGTTTAATCGGCTTAGATCCCAGACAGTTAGTACCAGATACCTGCATGTAGAAGGAGGAAACTTCCATGCTAGTTCACAACAGTGGGGAGCATTTTATATTCATCTCTGTGAGTATAAAAATGTGCATTCGATGTTTTTATTGTAAAAACAATATTCTCTTTGGGGCATAAAATGTATGAATAGTCATTTTGTTGTTTTCTTAAGCATGTACTAAATTTTAAATGATAGCTATTTTGTCTATTTTTGCACCCGCTTTAGTGGATGACGATGAATCAGAAGGAGAGGAGTTCACAGTCCGAGATGGTTACATCCACTATGGACAGACTGTCAAACTTGTGTGCTCAGTTACTGGCATGGCACTCCCAAGATTGGTAAGACTTGGCTTTACCTCATTGTATATGAGGTAGAAACAAATCAGAAAGGATGGAGTTCGGTTTTTATACTTTTTAACATGAAAATAATAGTATCTTGATTATCCCGTGTTAGCCATTGCCTAGGTTTATACGTGCTCCTGAAGAATTTTTTGTTAAAAGTGCATTGCTGATGTCAGTCTCATACACAATTTTAAATGAATTGATGTTGGTTTCCTTTTTGAATGTGTGTCTGTCATTTTTTTTCTTTAATGTTGCAGTTATACTATATTTTTTGTGTTATCTGCTGTAGCTGAATATAGGACCAAGTTTTCAAAAACCTACAAATACAAGCATATTTTTTATTAGGCTACTTGACTAATAACATTTATTTAAAATCAGGTAGAGTTGATATTTCTTGCTTTAGGAACAATGCACAGGATTTGTGCCTTTTTTCTTCATTAGGTTGTGAAACTGTAAAGACATTATTTTTCCCCTAAGTTGAAAAATTCCAAAATTCTGCTTTCTACAACAGTAAGTTTAAGATGCATATTAAATATCATAAATGGAAATGGTGACTAGGTGTGTCGTGTAATGTCACTATAAAAAGTCTGATAGACCAGATGTAGCTCTAGGGAAAATGTCCAAGTCAGGTGCTTCAGAGGTTGTAAAGTACTGTGGCGAAGAAGTGCATGAGGGTCACCTCTCTGGAGGTTCTTGGTCTGGTGGTGGCCTTGGAAACTGAAAACCTTGAGGCAAAAGGTTATAGGGCAGTGGTTCTTAATCTGTGGTGGCCTCTTGGGGGTTGCATATCATATATTTACATTATAATTCATAACTAGCATATTAGTTGTGAAGTAACAATGAAATGATTTTATAGTTTGGGTCACCACAACATGAGGAACTATATTAAAGGGCTTCAGCATTAGGAAGGTTGAGAACCGCTGTTTTAGAGGCTTCAGAAGACTGGCCTGTGAGGACAATGTCTTTCTTTCTCAAGAACTGAGAAAGAGGCTTAGGAAGAGGGAAGGAAGATGGATGAGACTTACTGTTGATTTTGAGATGAGTGTCTAAATGTGCTTGTATGCTGTTGGGTACAAGCAGCAGTTTCTCTCCATGTAACTTAGTGACCACCTTTTTTGTGTGTTGTGTCATGTAACGCTTGCTAGCACACAGTCTTCAGTGTACCCACATGGGTTCTGTAGACTATCTAGACTGGTGGTTCTCAACCTATGTGGTGCGACCCCCAGAAATTGTCAAGTGGAAGACCATCACAAAATACAGGATTTACATTATAATTCATAGTGGTAGCAAAATTGCAGTTATGAAATTGATGGTTGGAGGGGTCAGGTCACCACAGTGTGAAGAACTGTATTGAAGGGTCACAGCATTGGGAGGTTGAGAGCCACTGATCTAGATTATAAAAGTTCTAGAGTATAAAAGAGGTGTGATCAGACAGCCTGCTTTGGGTTCACACTCTCTTCTCTCAGTTATTAAAGTGCGGACTTTAAGGACCTTGCTACTTCTCTGAGTCCGTTTTCTGATGAGTGTTTGTTTTGAAATATGAAATATTTGATCCTGCCACAATATGTCTGTCTCCTTTGACGAGGACACTCAACAGTAGTTTACTGTAGATGTTCGTTGTGGCATTAAATTTGTATATTAAAAAGATCAACAGAAAGTGACAATGAAAATACTTCTGTCCATTGCCAACATTCACAACAGCAATTTGTTAGAAATGCAGAATATTGGGCCCCAAATGAGTCATGGTGGGTTAGGCATCTTTAGTCAAGGACTCCAGACAATTTTTGTGTACATTAATGTTTAAAAAGCTCTAGTCTAGACAAAAATAATGGGCTGCCCTATTTCTTAATGTATTCTTTGAAGGGGGTGATTTCCACATTGTATATTTATAAAATTTATATTGATACCCTATTGCTTATAATTTTTTTTAATATGTAGGTATAAAATAAATGACTGATACATTATTATGTAGTATCTTCTATGGACTGTGTACAAAATAAAAACTGCGTGCAGATGACTTACTTTTTTAAATTGTTGAAATACAGATAATTAGAAAAGTTGATAAGCAGACAGCATTACTGGATGCAGATGACCCGGTATCACAACTCCACAAATGTGCATTTTACCTTAAGGATACTGAAAGAATGTACTTGTGCCTTTCTCAAGAGAGAATAATCCAATTTCAGGTATGTGACTGAAATCCAAGCTATACAAGTAAGGCTAGAGATATTGCCCAACTCTGAGTTCAGTCCCCAGCATTGCAGATCAGTAATGGCTGTAAAATTTGCTGAAAAACTGCAGGAGACATACTTCTGTTAATTATATCCACTTACAAGAAGATGGGTTCTTATGTTTATCTTAGGTCATTGATCCTTAACACACTACTCTCAAGCATGCCCATGACCTATCTCAAAAATTACTCAAAAATAAGAGTATTCTTAGAGAAGTTTGTTTATAAGTTCCAGGATTTTTAATCTGCCATTCAGAGAGCCTCAGAATATCTAATAGTAGAGCATTGTGAATCCTCCAAAATGATGCATAGAAACACACACTGTGTATATAAAGCATTTAGCGAGAGGGTTCCAATCTTCATCCACTTTACAATAGCCCCCCCACACCCAGTAGTAAAACTGACATGAATTAAGTGTTAATACTCAATTGTGTTTACTCAGAAACTTTCAAGAGGACACTTCTGACGTGGATTGATGCTGTAATAGGATAGCTGTGGTTTCATGCAGAGGGATGGCTCCATACCACACTAATAGCTGTACTGGGTCCCAGGCCAGGTTTTGGGGCTACTAGTTCAGACTTTGTTTCCTCCTGCTGGAAGTGCCAAAGTCCCGTGATTCCCTTTCTTTGGGAGTCCACTTGCATTTCACATCACAGGTACTGATCTGTTAGTGAAATTATATAGTAATGAACTGCTTAGTGATTATAAACGCCTTTAATCCCAGTACTCAGAGGCAGAGGCAGGTGGATCTCAAGGCCACAGAGAGAGCTCTAGGACAGCCAGAACTACACAGTGAAACCCTGTCTTGAAAAACAAACAAAAATAAAAAAGAAAGAACGAAAAGAAAAGAAATTCTATAGGATACCCTTGAATGATTTCTAAGGCTCATTACTTAATTTTTCACTGAAGAGTTTGTGGTCTAACAAAAATTACTGCCAGTGGGGCTTAATATTAATGTTCTGTCTACATTCATTTAGGAATGTTGGGGATTAAGTGTATTAGGATGTTCCCAGACTTTTTCCCCCTAAATTCTCTCATTGTTAACTGAAGTCTGTGAATGTTACTTGGTAAATTTTTGTATACTGCTATGTATATAAAACCAGTATATGGACATTTGTTTTTTTTAAGGCCACTCCATGTCCGAAAGAACCAAATAAAGAAATGATAAATGATGGAGCTTCTTGGACAATCATTAGCACAGATAAGGCAGAGTATACATTCTATGAGGGAATGGGCCCTGTCCTTGCCCCAGTCACTCCTGTGCCTGTCGTAGAAAGTCTTCAGGTGAGCCCACTTAGTCACAAGGTGACTTTTGCCTTTACTGCTGTTCTTAGAATAACCTGCTATAAACTTACTGCGTTGTGATGCTGATTATTCTGTAAATTGATTCTGTATTATTGATAGGAAATAAAAATGGAAGCAGCGTGTTTACATGGAAGAAAGTTTAAATCACATTGAATGTTATCTTGAAATAGTTTCAAAGTTGTGTCATTTAACAGAAATGTTTTATAAGTCTGAACTTAAATTAACCTTCATGAAAATGAAAGCAAGTATAACCCAAGTTGTGTTTAGTGGAAAGTGAAAAGCTGTCTCAATGTTATGGTTTCTCTGATTTGCAGTTGAATGGCGGCGGGGACGTAGCAATGCTTGAACTTACAGGACAGAATTTTACTCCAAATTTACGAGTATGGTTTGGGGATGTAGAAGCCGAAACAATGTACAGGTATTGCAAGAACCTGTTCTATCACCCAGGATTGGGAGGGTATGGGTAATGCAGAATTGCGCTTTGCTTTGAAAATGCTTCTAAGTGATATGTGTTTCCTCCTCAGATGTGGAGAGAGCATGCTCTGTGTGGTCCCAGACATTTCTGCATTCCGAGAAGGTTGGAGATGGGTCCGGCAGCCAGTCCAGGTTCCAGTAACTTTGGTCCGTAATGATGGAATCATTTATTCTACCAGCCTTACCTTTACCTACACACCAGAACCAGGGCCGAGACCACACTGCAGCGCAGCAGGAGCGATCCTCAGAGCCAACTCAAGCCAAGTGCCCACCAACGAGTCAAACACAAACAGCGAGGGAAGTTACACGAATGCCAGCACAAATTCTACCAGTGTCACATCATCCACAGCAACCGTGGTATCCTAACTACCGTCTTTTTGCTAGGACTTAAACTGACTTGAATGTGGCAAAAAGTTGAAAAAAAAAAAACAAAGGAAAGAAAGAAAGGCAAGGATAAAATAAACAATCTTTTGTGGTTTCTTGGGAAAACTTTTCATACCAGGTGATCTATTCAAAACCCCGTTACCTGCAAGTGCTGATGTGAAACACAGAAGCCACAGTAAAACGGAAAACATCAAAATGTACAAACTGTTGGAAATCACGGTTTTCAGCTGTCTCTCTCTCAACACACACACACCCCTTTTTGGTTGGTTTTTGATTGGTTTTGATTAAATGGTCAAGAAATAGATATGTGGCTAGAGTACAAGTTAAGCTAGAAGACACAAATCTTAATGTAGTTTTTATGGACCAAGGGACTTGCATAAGCTTTAGTAAAAGGTACATTTTCACCATGCCTTTTTTATATCACAGTATGTAGTATACCTTATGACCAGTAGGTTGCACTCTCCACCCGTTTGAGCTTTGGCTCTGAAGTACATTCAGGTTCAAGCCTGACCATGCTTGTTCAATCTGAGTACCGAACACTTCCAGGTTCTTTTGGTCCAAGGCTGGAACTTTTTTAAGCTGAAGTCTTATGACTTTTTCATAAGTTGGAATTATTTTGATTTCAGCAAATCAAATTTTGTAAAGGCCTGCATATTTTTTTTAAGATTATATGAAGTCTGTGCAAAAGCTTTAAAAAATGCCTCTGCCTTGCCTGCAATACATGCAATGTATGTTAACTTAGTCTATTCTCAGATACTGTTGGTAGTTATTTCTGTTTTCTTTTTTTTTTAAAAAATGTATTTATAGTGGTAATCCAAGAGATTCTGACATTTACGTGGAGTTCAGTGTGACCATTTAGTCATTTCTGAGTTAATGGCACAGAACATCACCATTTGAACGGTTTGTGCCTCTTTGCCTGTTCATCAGTTTATCTGTGTTCCAGGGTTTGTTCAGGTTTCCTTCCTTTCCCAAATCTTGTACATAACTTGTATTATGTGTAAGTTAAACATTTTATCTTTAACTTGGAATGTTCCCAGTGCTTACATTTAACAGGGTGTTTCCCACCTTGTTGGCAAAAATGACAAAAAATATCATGAGAATTATTTGCTGCCAAGATGGTGGTGCCCTTAGGGTAAAATGAGGAAAGTCTCTGCAAGATGATCTATTGTACTTCATTTTCCTTTTTTTAGCCTAGGCCAGAACTTCATAATTCTGAACATAAGATCATAAGATGGCTTTTATTAGATGATAACTAAATAAACTGAACTAAATAAAATAGCCAGAAGACAGTACCTTAGAAACAGATAGTTGTAAGTTTATAAAAATACAAATGTAACTTATATTTTCATTTCCCATTTTGCCCTTTGTTTATTTTTCCCTAGTAGAAATGTTCTGTCCATTTTTTTTTCTTTTCTGTTAAACTTTGTTTGCATTCAGACTTGTGTGTCAGCCTTGTGTGCTAATATTGCCAGTTTTATTTTGCTTCCATTCCTGCACTTTGGTGATGCCTTGTTTAGTTTCTTGGGAATTGCAGCAGACTCATTGGGCTACATTTAGTACAGGAACCACACATGTGTGTTAAAGGACACAGTCTAGTGATGCCATTCTCCTTTGTAGAGTAAAAACTACCTCTAGATTGTGGTAAGCTTTTACTGTCCCTTGAAACAGGAGCCACAAGTACCTTCTGATGCAAACTGTAACTTCTCCAGCATTTTCGGTGTCTTTCTGACTCCCTGGACTTCTGAAAGTTTTCATGTAGACTTTGTCAGAGCCTTGTTTTCCATCTCTGCTGCTTTGTTACCCACTGTTTCCTGAAGACTGCTACTGTAAATGCCACGCTGAACGTCTTTAAGCTGCCTCCTCCTCGGTTTTTCAAGGGGAAGGCCATCTGTAAAATGTGCTGGTTAAATCTGTGGCTCTGGCTTTGTTACTGCCAGCCTTCTTAATCACCCCCAGGCTGTGCTCTGCTCACCATTTCTCTTCAGATCTGCTCCAGCCATTATCCTCCCTCCTCATACCTTCATTCTGCCTCAGTGGTCAAGGGCAGAGCTCACTGTGGCCTTACCTACCTTTGCAGTAACTCTTCTCATCTTTCCTCCAAGTACCACTCCTCGTTTGCGGTGGAAGCAGCACCTCAGGCTGTTCAGAGCCTGAGCGGTCTCAGTATCGCTGTGCTGTCCCAGGTCACCCATCTCTCCTAGATTTGGGATTTAGTTAAAGCATTAAGTTAACTGAGAACAGATGAGATGCTTTTGAAGAACAAACTATTCCTTACCCAGGTTTGTAGCTTACAGTAACTGTTCAAGTTCATGGCTTTATTAAAATGAACTTTGACTTTTTAAAATGTTTATATCTTATTTCAGTTCTTTTGTTTCATTTTGATAAGAATTGAAATAACTAGACTATAAGTTGTTTTCTGGTTTTCTTTTTTTTACAAAGTCCAAGAATGTAACAATAAAGGCATCTTTCCTATGCCAGAGTTCTACCACAGAATAGAGTGAACTGATATGTCTGTTTTACCATGTTATTGATAGTTGTTTTGTCAGCTGCTTTCATTAAAAGTAATTTTTGTGGATTTTAAATCATTTTTAATACATGATGTATAGGAGTCTTGCCCCCCCCCCATTACTCGGAATGTTTCCTCCCAGATGATGCTGTTACAGATGCTGGGTATTTGCCCTTATGAAGACTTCTTAGAATGGGATTTCTTCAGTTGCAGTGTTGGTTTCTGTTTCCATTCTGTTTAGAATGAGTCTGCACATCTTCTCCAAACATGCCTAGGTGCAGAACCTGAGACCCAGCATATCTTTTAGCTCCTTAAATTTGTCAAGAGATTGGGAGGTAGGCTAAAAACTGAAAGTATGGGATAGGGGATGCCCTTTATATGATTGTAGAGCTGAGCACAAGTGGGATTCTGAACTTGCTGCGGACTGCTCTTAAACCATGGCAGCTTCCTCATGCTCAGCTGACTAGTGGAGTCATCTCTCACTCTTACTGCCCTCTTTTACGGTTCTGTACCTTTCTGTTTTGTGTGGTACTGGGGTCAAATCCCGGGCCTCAAGTATACTTGCTAAGGCTTTTTTGTTTGTTTTTTTCCATGAGACAAGGATCTCACCCATGCCCTTCAGGACATTCTTGAACTTTCCTGCCTGCCTTAGTGTCTAGGTGCTGGGATTCCAGGTATGGCAGGATGNGCCACCACTGCTTTTGTCTTGAGAGAAACTGGTCTATCTGTCCAACCACAAAGAAATTCTAATGTGATTTTTATTACCCCAACTAGTTATTTAATCAGAAAATCTGTTGGCGGGGATTCCTATTTGAAAGAAAATGCTATTTGATTATTAACCAGGTTAATGGACATTGTTTTCCAAAGCAGCTGTGTTTCTGGTGAGTACTGAACAAACGTGTGGTTTTCTGTGTCACTTTTGTTTTATTTTTCAAGCACTGTAACTTGGGATGGATGGTTAGAAACAATAATATATAAGGGTTTCTACTTAACCTGTTCAGGACTGAGCTGTGTCACCTATTAATTTATCCCTGTGTCGTGATGTTTGCCAGCATTCAGTACTGTGTCAGTCCCGATGTAGGTTTATGTGAAAGCTCAGTTTTAGCTTATTTCTTGTACCTTGCAGCATGCTACACATTCAGTCCTTAAGGGGTTTACTTTACAAACTGTGCGCCTGTAAGGGTTATTAGCAATAAGATAGAAAATTGAGCAAGTTTATACCATAATTTTGTAGAAAAAGAATCTGCTCAATTCCATATTTCATCCATGAAAAATCTGCAATACGGGCAGTTTCTAGGAATAAATAAAAAGGAAATGTAAACCGTTGTAAATGTCTTCTGTGGGATGTGCCTGATGCATGTATCATTGTCTTTGATTTCAGAATACTTCACAATGATAAAATTAAATTCTTTATTACAGTTTGTGGACTTACAATGTTACCTTGTCTTTTAGATGACATTGAAGTAATAATTAGGTTAAATTAGTCCTTTTCAGTGTTTTTAAAAGTGATTCTCTTTCTTGTGTTTGGGAGTTACTCAAAGGGCACATCTCTCAAGCCAACCCCAACAAAACTGGGGACTGCTTTTATCAGTGGCTTGCTTTTCTAGTACAGAGTTGTCATTTTGTATAGAACATCAAAGAAACATAATGGCAGTTTATGCCTTTGGGGGCTCCCCAAGATAGGGCTGAATATATTTATGTATTATTTAGACAAATATAAAGGAAGAAATTATACAATTTCTGATCTCAGGTTTAGTGCTTCCCTGACCTTCAAAAAAAGGAGTTGTAAGAATTTTGATAAAGAAACCTTGCTATAATCATTTCTGTCTTAAGAAGTAATTTAGTTGAAATTTGCATTGTGATGTCTTTAAAGGTTGAGACTGTCAGTGGGCCGTTTTTCTTTATAATTTAGAGTAGCAAGCTTGTGGTCCATACTGTGAATGTGTAGTATGTGATCTCTTCCTGAGTAATCTTGAAAAGATTGGTTTTAATATATTTTTGGCTATTGATCCCTAAATGGTCCATGATTACAACAGTACAGAAGGCAAGCTATGTTACATTGCACATACAATAACATGAGTGATCATAGAGGGAAATCTCAATAAATAACATACAAATTGTACACCATAAAAGAGTCCCTTAAAAATGTTTAGCAATAGAAAACAGCTGATAAAGACAGATGACGCCGTTACATATCTAATGCCCATGAGGTGACTGACTCACTCCAACCTGGGGTTAACACCTAGAGCACAGGGCCAAGAGAAAACTGTGAGAAAGGAACCCAAGGCCCTTTCTTATTGGGCCCCTGTGCACAGACTCTTAGGGGTAGGATCACTGACACTCCTGAAGTAGGAATATTCATCAGGACTAAGGTGCTGCTATGTCTGTAGATGCAGGAAACATGGTGAGTTTTGGTTTCTTAACCCGAGAACTGTAGATAAGCTGTAATACAAGAAAAGGTCTGTGAGTGACATGCATACTAAAGGCAAATAGGTTATCTTACAGCTGTTGGAGTTGACTTTGGGGAAATGACAGTTAAAATCTGATGCTCTGTAAGCAGATGTGAGTGGAAGGTAGGTGCAGCATTGAGGTCTTTCTGGCTCAATGAATGTGCCTAGTGTTTACCACCCCCTATGCCACTGCTCGGTACAGGCACACACTGGTCATTGTTCTTTATCCAGACATACTTCCTGCCAGTGCGGCTGGACAGATTTGGGCTCCAAGGATTTGCTTAAGTTCCAAACTGTCTAGCTTACCCCCTACACACACACACACACACACACACACACACACACGGAGGCTGTGACCAGATTATTGTTACAGTGGCCTCTTAAACTGATTTCCTCTGTCACAAATTCTCAATGGCATAATAATGTTTTGGGAAATAATTGAAGGTTTGGGGACAGTTGGACAATTGGCATTGAGAGATAGATGCTCTACTCCTGAGATTTATTTTCCTGAGAGCAGTGCCAATTCATGAATTGTGAGTATGCTGGTGGCTTATAGGTTCCAAAGGCACAAAACGGTGTAATCCTTTGTAAATGGAGACTGAGCTTTTGTTTCCTGGCTGCCCAGACCTGAATAAAACAGAAACTATATTATAACACTGTTTGGCCAATGGCTGAGGCGTATTTCTAGCTAGCTCTTGCATCTTAAATTAACCCATTTGTATTAATCTATGGCCATGAGGTTGTGGCTTCCCAGTAATTAATGTTCTGGCATCTTTCTCCTTGGGCAGCTACATGGCGTTTTCTTGATTTGACTTCCACCTACTTTCTCTCTGTATCTTTGTTTGAATTTCCCACCTAGCTTTACTCTGATAAACTATTGGCCAAAACAGCTTTATTCATTAACCAATAAAAGCAACACATATTCACAGCATACAGAAGGACATCCCTCATCCTTGGGAAGAGCTTCAGAGAAAGGGTAAGGGAAAAAAAATGTATAGTCACTTATCAGAAGGGGTATTTTTTTTTTTGCTTTTATTTGGGGCGGGGTCTCATGTAGCCTAGACTAGTCTCATGTTGAGGATGGCCTTAAACAACTGGTGCTTGTTCCATGTTTAAGATTACTGGCATGTGCTACCATGCCTGGCCTCCTGGTATTAAGACTTATCTTTTAGTAACCAGGGCTTGGTTCTGTAACATTCCAGGCCCAGAGCTCGACTATGGTACAGTCATCTTCTGGAGATGACTCTACCAAGTACTGCTGCTGTGACAGATTCCCATAGACTAAGTATCAGTGTTGGAGAATGGTTCTCACAGCTTTAGAAATTGGAAGTCCAAGATCAAGGAGCCAGCACAGTTAGATTCTGGTGAGGGTCTCTTTCAGGCTTTCAGATAGCCAGTTTCATTGTGCTCTTACACCAAGATACAGAACAGTCGTAAGCTCCATCCATAGGGCCTTCTTTAACCATAGTTTCTCCCTGAAGACTCTTGCCTCCAGATACACACTTTTAGCTGTTTAGATGATAAATTATCTGTTTGCTGATGACATTTACTTCTGCCTCTTTAAACCCTAGTTGAGGTTTCTCAGTACATTAAGATAGTGTTTATAAACCTAGGCCAAAGGGACAAGTAGAGAGGCAGGCTTTATGGAGAAGAGTGGAGATACTGTTGAGTAGCAGAACGCTTCCCTAGTGTGCTTGATGCCTGGCATGCTCCAGGACAATGGGGAAAGTGGTAGAGCAAGTCATATTCATTGCCACTTATAAACTGGGAAGATACTTTCCTAACCAACTTGAGCCAGAATGCCTATTTTAGAGAGGAGACTAGCTGGGAACTGTTAGTTTTCTCAAGGTCAGATTTAAGTTAGCTGGGGTGTCACAGTTGCATCAAGATCTTCCAGAGATACCCTCCAAAGTATCACACTAGATTTTTTTTCCACCTTAATTGTCAGAGCCAGGGACCCCGGGTGACTCCGGATGGTAATGTGGAGAGTTGTGTCGTCTTTATGGAGATGGACTGTTCTGTTTGAGCCTTCGCATCTCACCGGTGAAGAACACTGGCCTAGAGAAGCTGAAGCGTGCTCCTGTCGTGGCAGATTCAAAACTACCTTTTATCAGTGCTGCTAGCGTTTGATGCTCTGGCCTCTGTTCTTCATCCCCTGTTCAGGTCTTACACATAAATACATGTGGCACACACATGGAGTGGTCCCCGACATCTCAGCACATCTCTGTTCTCTGGTGAAAATAGCATGTCGTCATCAAAAAACAGGTATTAACTGGAGGTAGCTATCTCATGTTGCTCTACTTCATGTTGGCCTTAGGAAAATCAAAACAAAACCCTACCAATCTGCCATTATGTATTTTCTACCATTCATCTAGCATATGAAGTTTAGATGAGTCTCTCCACTAGACTTTGTCTTGTGGAGGTGGAGGGTAATATAGTTGAGAATGTGCTGGAGACTGCTCTGTTCTGGCCTGTGCTCTGGCTGCTGGGTTTAAGATTGTGTTTGACCTCGGTCTTCCAGGGTAGTGTGACTCTAGAGTGCAGGGCAGATGTCTGCTGTTTCCTTTTTCCTTCAAAAAGAATGATAATGTTGGTTTTTGCATGTGATACTGCAGATTAAAAAAAGCTCTGGTCACTTGAAATCATCTTGTAAAGGTAGAGGGTCACTGGCTCCTCTATCCTTCAGTCAGTCACCTTGGGATTCACCAGGGCAGGTGAGAGAAGTGGGCCGAATGAGCCTCCAGGGGCTGACTAGTTTCTGTGGGAGGCTAGGGTTTCCAGTTGCAGGCGGGAAAATGCTGAGGTGAGAGACTGCTTCGTGCTGGAGTTCTTGTGAACCCGTAGACCAGGCAGCTTGGTGGAAAGGAGGCCCAGGTCTAAAGGCACATGCTGAAACTCTGCCCGTGCCTTCCAGCTTTCTCCACAAATGTCCCTTCTACATACAGCAGGCCCTTGACAGTGCTGGCATACATTCCCCTGATTGTAGCTGGCAGATGAGACCCTTAAGTGACTAACTAGGCTGGAGCAAACTTAGGAAGTCAAGTTGGCCTGAGACTCAGAAAGAAATGTCACGGGAAGGAAGAAAGACAACAGAGTCATCCCAATTCCAACCTCTGAGGTTATTGTGTGTAAGGTTCCATAGTGACATTCCTGGTCTCTGCTATCCACACAGCGTCGGCTATTTGTAGATCTTGTTTATTTCTAAGCATTACCACAGCCAGGTGCTTCAGATCCAGCCAGCAGTACTGCAGACCCCTGCCAGGTACAGCTGCTTGTTTGGAGAATCAGGAGGCATCTCTAGGGAAAAGGCAGCACATAACTGAACCACCGCAGTCACCTATTGAGCTAGGAAGAAGGAGGAGAAGAGGTTACAGTTTGAGCCCTGCATTGCCTGTCCAGAAACAACTCCAGTATGTGTAGAGGAGTCCCCAGGAGGGAAGGATTAACTGCAGATTCTCAGAAATGGAAACCTAGTGGTCTTAGGCAGAAGCAGGACTGGTTGACAGAACAAAGGAAAGCACTTCACTGTCTAATAGTTTCAAATAATGTTTTCCAAATCACTGCAAAGTAGCTAGCAGCCAGTTTGAAATTCAGTTTCTCTTTACACAAGAGAAGGCCTCATATCTAATCACACCTTAGCTAGTCCGTCTCCAGGGCTATGAGCGTTGCCTTTCTAAATATTATTCATTCTTATGCACGACCAGTTAGGTGACCCAAGTGTGTAGTATCTGAATGGAAAGTACCCAGAAGTTAAAGCAAAACATCTCTATTGTTAACTGGATTTCTTTTTCATGAGGGCGGTTTTTACTAACTTAAAGTCTTAAAAAGGAAGTAAGTGTATGCAGTAAGAATACATTGGCTGAGCCGTGTCCGAGGTAGGATACTATTGGTATGAGAAGACACCATGACCCAAGAAATCAACTTGAGGGAAAGGTTTATTTTATTTTCTTAATTGAGGTTTCTTTTCTCTCAGATGACTTTAGCTTCTCAGGTTGACATAAAAGTAGCCAGAACAGCATGGCTGTCTGATACAGGGTAGGGTTGGGGTGGGGGCTGCATAGGATTCTCCTTGCAGCCCGGTGCTTGGAAGGCCATGTGTATTCTCTTCACAGAAGTAACTGGGCATCTAGATGACAAGAACCTCAGGATGGGTGTAGAGATGCCTGGTGAGCTGAAAAGCAGAATCTGAGGCAGTAAAGGGGCTGACAGAAGAGAACTGAATTGGAAAACACAGAAACACACACCCAAGCCACTGCATGTCTTGGAGGCCTGCTCTGAGCATGAACACAGCTAAGGGGTCTTTTGGAATGGAATATTGACCTTTTCCATTACCTAGTTTGAAAACTGACTTCTCACCGTGGACCATCAGTAAGAAAGATGACCTGGCAGGTGCTGATGCTGAAGCCCAGGGCACCTGAAACAAAGATATTTCTAGAGACTGAAGCATATAAGGTATGTGTACTTTATGCTTTTGAAGTGCTGGGGCAGGGGAGCTGCAAACCCCTGATGTGGTAGCCAATAGAGTAACATGTTACAGAATCAGTTTGATGTACTGTGACTAGCCTGGGGGTTCACTGTAACACTTCCCCACAGCCCGCACAGTCCTTTCCCCCTTTGCTCCCCTGCAACACTACTACCAGGATGACTCCTCTCTGCTTGACCTACTAGAGCACTGTACATATAGAAGCGACTCTCAAATTCATGGGTCCTGCCCAGACACCAACATTACTGGAGTGCTCCTCGATAAGACTGCAGTGGGCAGTAAATGGTGGAGATGAGCTACTCTGAGGTGGTTTAAGGGGACAGTGTCTGCTTTGTTGATTGTGGACAACCACTTACGACTGGGATTGGTTAGCACATTACCTTGGATTGGACAGTCAACGCTCATACCACCAGGGTCTACATGTGGAAGAAGGCCATGAAAGGAGACATGAGTGCAGTCTCATCAGCAGGCCTTCTGAGGACTCCATGCTACGTCGTAATTCAGTGTTCTGACAAAACACCCTACACCAACTTAAATGAAAATTTGGATTCTTGGCGATTTCTGTCCATTATCCTTGGCCATGTTGATTTGATGCCTGTGATATTAAGTCTATGTCACACACTCCTGGTCACCTGCCAAGTTACATTTCCACACTTGTGCAATGTTTTACTCTTCTGGCTTTTTGAGGGGCCCACCATCCAGCTCCCAAATAAATCACACACAGTCTTATTCCTAGTAATTAATGCCTGGTCTTAGCTTGGCTTCTTTCCAGCTTTTTAAACTTAAATTATCCTGACTGCCTGTTGCCTCTGGACTTTTCCCTTTCTTACTTCTGTATAGCTGACTTTCACTCTTACTCCTTGGTTTGCCAGGTGCCTGGCCCCTGACATCCTCGTCCTGTTCTCTCATTGCGGCTTCTCCGCCTTTCTCCTATTAATAGCCCCGCCAGCCCCGCCTATCCTTTCTCCTGCCTTGCTATTGGCCATTCAGCACTGTATTAGACCATCAGTTGTTTTAGACAGGCAACGAAATCACAGTTTCCCAGAGTTAGACAAATGCAGCATAAACAAAAGTCACACACCTTAAAATAATCTTCCCCAACACACACCCCTTGGTCCCTGTCTGTAGTCTTGACCGCTTATAGCCTTTGCTGCACCTGACCTTATCTGTATTCACTTGGGCTGTTTCTCCCACAACTAGCATTAAAGCTTCTTGGGACTGGAGACATCATTTTGTTCCTGGTGTCTCCAAACTCCAGCCCAGTACATGGCACATGGCAGATGTCCCTTAAATATCACACCAACTTCACGAGCACGTGTTTCTAAAATAGTGGGTTTCATCAGATGTGGCAACCTATTTTGCTTGCTTTCTTAATAAACTACCCTGTAGTGCTTCAGTGGCAGAAGCATGTGTTTGTGTCACTAATCACCAAGTGCAAGAAGACAGAGCAGACGGACAAGGATATAAATACTGGGAGAGAGCTGGGTGGTGGTGGTGCATGGCTTTCATCCCAGCACTCGGGAGGCAGAGACTGGCAGATCTCTGTGAGGCCAGCCTGGTCTACAGAGCTAAACAGAGAAACCCTGTCTAGGAAAAAGAAGTGAAGGGATTCTTGTCAGTCAAGAACATGGGAAATCTTGGTGGTTGTGGTAAAGAGAATGTCTGAATTAAGTGAGAGAACCAGGTAAGGGTCCCATACCTTAGTTCTATTGGTTTTATTCTTTCCTGGGTAATTTCCAGTTACTTCTTGAAAGGAAGTAGGGTTTTGGATGTTTTCACAGAAGCCAGTCACTATTTTGTGCAGGGCTTTCTAGAGCAACAGAACTGACAAATATATGTACTAAAAGAGAATTTATTAGGTTGACTTACTGGGCGGTCTGACAACAGACTGTCTACGCAATGGGGAGCCAGAGAATCCAAACCCAGTGTCTGCTCCATTCAGGAGTCTAGATGCCTCAGTAGTCCCAAGCTGGTGCTGACGGCCTGGAGGATTCAGGAAATAGAAGCTTGGGTGACTGATGACAGTGGAGGATGGCAGGTGCAGTGAAATTAACAGGGAGATGACAGCTATGTTGGGCAGGTCACAACCATCAGTAACTCCAGGGATCCAACATTTCCATTAGCCTGCAAGAGCACCTGTGCATGTGTACACGCACACAGCACATCACTAATAAACTATTTCTTTTAAAAAATTTATTTTAAAACAATTCTTTGATATATATAATTTTATTAATTTTTGATTATTTTAAGTTTTTTTTTTGCCTGCATGTACATGTGTGTATTCTGTGTGTGCCTGTGCTTGTGAAGTTCAGAAGAGGGCATCTGATCTGGAACTACAGTTATGGATGGATCTTAATGCTAAATTTTACTATTCAGTAAACATGGCAAATTTGCATAATGGATATACTTGTTTATTTTTATGTAAGTAATTAAATATCTGAATATTTTATACTGTAGGATGCAGAGCATTGTCAAGACTTTTCAGGCCTGACTGATGTTTTGATATTATGATCATCAATATTGAGAAAATTGCTTTACATAACTACATGGTAAAATAGCAGAAGCATTTCAGAAAGTGTTGGAAACTGTGTCCCAGTCCCAAGCCAAAAGTTATTTAATGATTTTGTTGTTAACCTCAAGTCAGCAGCTCAAACAGCAATATTTTAACATGTGTTTACTGTAGGTATGCATGGGGGGGGGCTTGTCATAACCCCAACCCAAGCGTGAAGGTCAGAGGCAACTTGCAGGAGTTAATTTCTCCCTTCCATCAAGTGGACTCTGGGGATTGAACTCAGGTTATTGGATTTGGTGGCAAGTGCCTTTGCCCTCTGTGCTATCTTGTGGGCCCTACAAACAACAATGTTTAAAATCAAGCATCCTAATCTAATATAATTCAAAGTTATATTAGTTTGACACTTCTATGTTGAGGGAAGGTGATAGAAAAATAGTAGACTTTGATCCCCATAATTAGATGTTCATGTGAGCAGAAGGCCTTGTGTGCACAGTAAGAACACTGCAGTTCCGAGCCTACAGTGGTCTACGGTCTGAGGCAATGTTTCAGGCAGAGTTTGTTGATTTCACGTGATACTGATGACATGAACAGGGCTAAGTTTGCATGTTGTATATTCAAGAACACAGCTGCTGAAGCAACACAGAAACACCCAGATTCCTTACATATTGGATTTTGGATTAAGCGCTGCTTGTTACACATCCAGAAACCCTTTCCTGTTGCCCACTTTCTCTCAACCCCATATCCAGTTACTTGACCCCATCTGGAACTGCCACCCACAGCCCAGTGACTGCATTCTAGGTTCTGTATGTATCATCTCTACTCACCTGTCACAGTCATAAAGGACAGCTCTCTGTGCCTGTGCTCTTGTTCCCATCCCCCTCCTTCCTTTTCCCCACTTTTTGTTGAAGTCATCCGTCAAAACCCATGGATTTGTTCTGCTGTTCGTTCTCGAAAGTACAGAAGACTAATCGAAACTCTGAAAACTTAGAATAAAATTAAGGGATACTTTAAGATATTGGGGTAGGCCCAAATTTTTTAGTAGGACGATAGAAGAGAAACTATCCCCAAGTATTAACAGGTGGGGCTATATCAAAATAAAAGGTTTCTGCCGGGCAGTGGTGGTGCACACCTTTAAACCTAGCATTCGGGAGGCAGAGGCAGGTGGATCTCTGTGAGTTCGAGGCCAGCCTGGT
>LOEQ01004208.1:6338-23208 GCA_001685075.1 Bramus lutescens
TACTGGGGTTATATTTAGAAAGTGGTCTCCTGTGCCAATGCATTCAAGTGTACTTTCCACTTTCTCTTCTATAAGGTTCAGTGTGGCTGACTTTATGTTGAGGTCTCTGATTCACATAGACTTGAGTTTTGTGCATGGTGATAGATATGGATCTATTTTCATTATTTTACATGTTGATATCCAGATATGCCAGCACCATTTGTTAAATATGCTTTCTTTTTTCCATTTGATATTTTTTGCTTCTTTGTCATAGGTGTGTGAATTGATATGCGGGTCATCGTTTTGGTTCCATTGGTTTTCCTCTCTGTTTTTATGCCATTACCAGGCTGTTTTCAGAACTGTAGCTCTGTAGTAGAGTTTGAAGGCAGAGATTGTGATGCTTTCAGAAGTTCTTTTATTATACAGGATTGTTTTGGCTAATCCAAAACCACATCAGAACCAGAATCCACCATGATCAAGTCTGGCCCATCCTGGAGATGCATGGATGGTTCAACATACAATAATCTGTCAGTGTAATCCACCATATAGTTGAATTCTTAATAGAGCAACACATTGTCTTAAAATAGATAGCTCTATGTAATCCCAAATTACATTCAATTTATATAAAGGGCAATGAAGTTACTCGAAACCTGTCATTAATATGTGACAAAAAATTTAAAATGGAATCAAATTACAAAAGCATTATTATATATTTTTCCAAAACATTAGTAAGTTTTGGATGTTTTGCATAATTATTACAACTCTAATTTATTTTCTTGTCTCTAAAATTATATTGACTATTTCATAGCTACTATTTGTGATAGGGTGAACCTTGTACTTTAATGCTGGAGTTGTAGTTTTGTGTCATAGAAAATGTTAAACTTGTGTAAGGCCCTAGGTTTTATTAATACTGGTGGTGGAGCTTTGCCTGTGTGAATGTTGGAATATACTATACATTCTACACTACTTTTATGCATTGACATCATTTTCCAGGCACACTAACTTTCTAAATGCAATAATTCCAATTCCATTTTTGTCTTTTCCAACCATATTATTTTATTTATTTCACCTTTTCTCATATTTTAATAATCCATAGGGTTTGTATTCCTTTACATTTCACCCTGAGAAAAGTCCTTCTGATTATGCTTGCTGACATTTTTACCATAGATACTCTACAATAAGCTTTTCTAGAAAACAGATTATTGGTTTATTTGATTTTGTTAACTTAAATATGTAAAAATAAAGAACTGCCATCTTCATAATATTGTTATGAAGTCTCTTAATATAGTTAATCATAGGATTTTTTAACGATGACTACTGAAGAATAATGRCATTTTAAACTGATTCTCTAGAGACCAGAATAGTATTTGTGACCACTGGCTTAAATCCTCCATATATAGTAAAGCAATGACTAT
Source organism: Bramus lutescens (assembly GCA_001685075.1). Classification (NCBI taxonomy): domain Eukaryota; kingdom Metazoa; phylum Chordata; class Mammalia; order Rodentia; family Cricetidae; genus Bramus; species Bramus lutescens. Next base: position 7,733 of record LOEQ01004208.1, read on the forward strand.
TAGAAGACAAAAGTCCTACTACATGTTTGTGTAGGTAAATGCATTAACATGCATATTTATGTAAAGGAGACAGATGGACAAGGGTTTATGAAGAAGTATCTTAGCTTTATAATTCTTGTTACCTCTTCTTTAATAATTCTGATTACCTGTACATAATGGAAAAATTAAATGACCTATAAATAAAAACAGTGTTTTGAAAGTCAATCAACTTGATAAATATTTTCTAATTTCAGTACTAATGAGAAAAAGACTAAAATTTAAATGCATTTAAATTCAAATATTGCTCATCGTCAGAATGCAAATCACATATTTGCAACATGAGAGTTTTGATAAAGAGAAAATGTCTACCTTTCAGTTGCTGCACAGAACCAGCTATTCAGAAGCACCTTGGAATTAGCATGAATTTCCTTCGACCTGAAAATCAACTGCATGAGTGTTGCTAATGAATGGTTGAGAAGCACCTGCACATTTTAATGCTTCTCTAATGGGAGTTGTGTGGGAGAAATGAATGTGCCTGTGATGGAGACATACAAAGAGAAATACTCTTAAAGATAAATGTTAGAGCCTGCAGATGTAGCCATGGTCATTTTCCTCCCTGGGGAAATGTGTTTCTGAAAGCTTAATGGAAATTAATAGTAAGATATAAATCTCCATAGATCAACATTTTACACATAGTTTTTACAGAATGTCATGAAAAGCATCAAGTGCAATTCATTGCCTAATTAATTTATTCAGTGTCCATTCTATTTCAGCTTTTGCAGGCACTAGTGATTCAACAATAAATAAACGAGACCTATTTGTTTCTATATCTGACCACATTTTGTCAGGGAGGGCTCACAGAGCCAGTGAAAGTTTTGACAATAGGCCAGGTGCAGAGAGTTTTATGGAAAAGCTTAAAACAATATCAGGGAAGGGAGGACCATAGGTATTAAAGGCATTTCTAAGCACTGTATTGAACATTATATGCAGGGGTAGAAGCAGAGAACAGTCTTTAGTAAGCATGTGTTAGGTTTGAGATGGTGGTGTGGCCAGTAGTGGTTAAATGCTAGTAATTCAAATTTGAATGTTTTGAAAAAAAAACGACAATAAGATATGTGAAAAGTCATGTATGACACATTAAAATAAGAAGGTGATAAGAAAAAATTTAAGTTGTCCCAATATATTTTGCTAAAAATAAACAGGTGGAATTAATAAATAGAGGTATGGAGAATAATGAAGAAGGTTCTCAGAAATTCAAAGGAATTTTCACTTTTGACATACTTGATTTAAGTATTTAAAGCACAAAGATGGGAAAATGCAGTCTAAATTTGAAAATGCATGTTCAGGAGAAAATGGATGAAACTATTTCTTCCTGAGTACGGATGAAGATAAAACCTACCTCGGCTAGGAAGAGGAGACAAGAGGGATGATTGGAGGCATTCAACTATCAAGAAGTAGATTCCATCTAAAAAGATGATCAAGCAGTAGATATAAAGAAATTCTAAAAACCAAGAGAATTATTCCTGCACTTAATTTGTTGATGTGTGAAGTGGGAATCCCCTCAGTGTGCTGTGATTACCATTAATAAAGAAACTGCTTCCGACCTGTAGCAAGGCAGAACTTAGGTCAGCAGGGAAAGTTAGGTTGAATGTTGGGAGAAAGAAGGACAGAGTCAGAGAGAAGCCAAGGAGCTGCCGAAGACAGGCACTAGGCATTTTACCCAGTAAGCCACGACCACCTGGCTATATACAGATTAAAAGAAATGGGTTGATTAATATAAAAGTTAGCCTATAAGAAGCTAGAGATAATGGGCCAAGCAGTGATTTAATTAATACAGTTTCTGTGTGATAATTTCGGGTCTAAGCTAGCTGAGTGGCCAGGAACCAAGAAGAAGCCTCTTCCTCCAACAGATGTATTCTCAAATAAGGAATGCAAACTGGCTGCTGCGTTTAGCTAGGCATTAATGGCTGTGATAGGATATCTTCATGGGTAGTATAGGGACAAAGGGTCTGAAAATTCTTCAGGAGTTTTGTCCTATAGATGTGCAGAAATGTGAGAACCAAGTCACTTGACAGATTGGTTATCCTCTTCATCATTGTTGTCATCAACACTTCCTTCAAACGAGAAAACCTAAGAGTATGACACTAGGACACAGGCAGCAGCAGAGTTAATTTGTGCCACGAGCTAGCAGAAAGGGCCCGTTACATTTATAGTTCAGTAAAGCATATAAACAATGTGGTTTTCTCCAGCCTGCTTTATTTCAGTGGATTAAAAAAGAGAGCAGGCAGGGGATGGACTGCATGTAAACTGAGGTTTGGACAGTGAATCTGACAGGAAGAGAGAGGCAGACAACTCTGCCAGCAGGTGATATGAGCATCTGTGACTTCTGGCACCTTCAGTGTTCACAGGAATAAAAGGGAAGAGAGTGAAGTCAGATAAAGAGCATGGATGGACACTAAGAGATTAGTGGTAGATTAGAAAGCAGTTTGCTCATAATTCCATTTTGTGAGAGAAAGTTTAAGGGATTAATTGCTATTCTTACACTCATCACTATATTCCACCACAAATAGTTTTAATAATAACTACAATTCTTATCTTGCATTTTCTAAACAGCTCTGGTCTTATCATTTATTTTGATTTTTATTAGAGCTGGATATACAACTAAAGGGTAAAGTGTTTATTGACTAAAGGGACCTGATTTAATCATTGTTACCATGAGACAAATAAACAAACCATTTATAGAAGGGTTATGCATCTATTATAAAAACAGGAGTGAGTACCACATGAGAGTTAAAATATTTGTGTTTCTTTTTAAGAACTTGAAATCACACTTTTCGTAGACTTGTGGATAGGATGCTAAATAAAACTAAATTTCAGAGAGAAGACATGAGACTATGGAGATATACATGAAGGAACATGCAATTCTACCTACCATTAGAGTATACTGAACTTAAGGATGTAGAGGAAAAACTGATTGAATTGTATAATTGATGCAAGAGAGAATGTTAAATGCATTCATTCTTTAAAAATAGCATAGTGTGTCATCACATATCCATTTAATTTACACATCTCACATTGAGATGGTTTTCTGGAAATTTGTCATATAGGGTACATACTTGTAGATATTATAGTAGACATTCTGATTTAAAGGAATGCACCCAGGAATCCTTAAAATCCTCATCTCAATCTTCAATTGTATGATTGTGGTTTATGTCCAACAACCACCACTACACCAAGGATGTTAATAAAGGACCAATGGTGGGCTAGACACTCCTAGAAGGTTCTACCAAGAATGCTTCCACAATGATTACTAAGGCATATTTCTATGCTTTTGTACCTCTTGTTCATCTGCTTCCGAAGGAATGTGAAATGCTGCAGGCTATTTTGCTAGTGTCTTGAATGGTATGTTCATCTGGCATCAGAAATCTTTACTGTGACTTGTCACATTATTAAGTAATCATCTATTTGAAAAATCTGCTGATTTAGGGACCACTATCATCTAGATAGGCAAAAACCAGAACTCCTTTTTATGGTTCCATTTAGTCCTAAAAACATTTTTATAATATATGATTCCATTACACTAGTCCTTCTTCTTGTGGAAATAGTTACAAAAGGTTGGAGTGTTGACCTAACATTGCAAAGAAAAGTAAGTGACTATAGAGATCAAGTTGCCAGGACTCTGAAAATAAGCTCTAAATCATTATATTCTTGCCATAGTAAAGAGGAAAGCCCACTCACCTCCTCCCCCCTACACTGAATGTGCCCAGTTTCTGTTGCCTAAAATAGTTGTTTGGGTTGTCACACACTGTAGCTGTGTTTATATAGAAAGCTACTGGATTCTAGACACTGTAGCAGGGTTTATAGGAAAGAACAGTGTTTGTAAATAGCCTCACATCTCAGCCACCACATATTCTCTTGAATCCTGGTGCTTGTGATTGATGATTGTTTGTTCTTCTATAGCAGTAATTTACTGCTTCTGTATTTTATTTGTTTTGTTTTCTCTTTATCACACTCCTTGCTATATAGATAAGGCTTATGCTTCTTGACATCCTTATAGCATTTGAGCAATGTCAGTTCATCATAAACCAGATATCTCCCCCTTCCCAACTACCCACTGTCCATTGTATGTCTTGGAAAGATTTCTAGTGACTACTGTAAATAATAATTCGAAGTTCTACTTCTAGTAACCTCAAATCTATATTCTATGAATAGGACAACTAGACACACAGATGGATTCATGCTATGATCATTTCACACTTTGTGTATGTAGTGGAGGATTCTTATTCCACCCCACTGTCCCAAGCAGAGGACATTGCCTGCTACTTACTTTGTCAACCATTCAAATTATTTTTAAAACAGTTCATTGATAAATTTCTCTAGGACAGGACCAATTAAGTTGTTTGAAATGCTAATCAGTGGTCATCTACCTTCTGGATATAAAGATCTGAATAACAACCATCACCTTGGGATAATTTAAAGTGATAATTGTACACTGATATCTAAGAGACCCACCAAAGTCATCCCTTCTTAAGGAACAGCCATGGAAACCAAGTTAAAGCCAATAATAGATCACAAAACAATGTTCACATTTGTTTATCAAACTAAGAAGCAGTTTTATCATCAGGAAACAAAATAGTAACATTTTATATATTTAGGGGAGCTGAATTCAGTAAGCAAGCCCTCCAAGATGTAGTTTTTATTAAAATAACAGGTGCTTTTTGGCAGGCATTTTGAATATGAGTATTTTTTATTTAATTAAAAAGTAGTTACATATTTAGTTACATATTTCCCCCTATCTTTCTGCCCTCACATTTATCTCATCTTTGCCCTCTCTCTTACAAATTTATAGCTGCTTTAACCATGGTAGTTGCATATATACACAAATGAATAAACAATAGCCTACAACCTATGGTGTCTCTTCAGTGTTGGTAGTTCCCACTTACTATGTGAAGAATCATTCCTGCAAATAGCTGGATGAATAGTACAAGATATTGTAAACCCTATAGGTACATATGTTTAAATATTTAATCATCATGGAGTGGAAGTATTTAAGGTAGATTAGAAGAATTAGGAGGTGTAGCCTTGCTAACGAAATTATGTCACTTGTGGTGGACTTTGAGGTTTCAAAAGTCCAAGCCAGAATGACCCCTCCCTCTTTGTATTTTTCAGCTGCTTCTCCAGCACTATGCCTGTTGGCTTGACACCATTCCACTAGCTTTGATAATAATGGGCTAAACCTATGAAACTGGAAGTAAGTCCCCATTTAATGATTTCTCTGATTGCCTTGGTCAAGTTGTGTCTCTTCACAGCAATAGAACACTGATGAAGACAGATGTTTAAATTTAAGGAGCTTTTTAAAAATGCTCTATCATTTTGCTTGCGGATTAATTTAAACTTAGCTCAACCTTTCTGAAATTTCATTGTTTTCTCTTAAAAAATATAAAACTGCTGGGCAGTAGTGGTACATGCCTATAATCGCAGCACTCAGGAGCAGAGGCTGGCAGATCTCTTTGAGTTCAAGGCCAACCTGGTCTACAGAATGAGTTTCAGGACAGCCAAGGCTACACAGAGAATCCTTATCTCAAAAACAAAACAAAACAAAAATACAAAACCACTTTTCTTTTTACAAATTTTATGATTATAGTTTGTGTGTATGATTTACTTTGCTATCTTTGCATATTTATAAAAATTACCAAGATTATTAATCTGTTCAGATGGTTATCTTGAGATACTTTATAACTATATAATAAAATTGGAAATTTAACTTATAGTAAATAACAAGTTGACACAAACACAAAGATTTTATCCTATTGCAACTTTCTGGAGGTCATAGATTATGTCGTTTTCATTAAGCTCTCTAGACTACATTTTTAGAAATTAGAATTAAAATAGTATGTAAGACAATTATTTTATTTGGTTCTTGCTTTCAGTGATATTTAAAATCTCAAACACTTTTTGTCAAGATTCCCTGAAGACAATTAAATGTTATATATTAATCAACCTCATAAACAAACACAGATTTTTGTATTATACACACATGCCATGAACCATCATCCAAAGTAATTATGCAGAGTGTCTCTGTGTCTGTGTGTGCTAGTTTTTACTCTCAATTATCTGCCTTTAAGTCACACACAGTAGTATAGTTAGAGTCCATGCAGCAGAGAGGTCCCCATAATCAGAACTGCATCAAGCTGATGGCCCAGCAGGGGCTACTCACTTAATCTCTAGACGTCTCTTGAATAAGTCTCTCTGCTCATCTCACACCTTAGCCTTCCACTGAACTAACAGGATTGCATAAAGCTAACAAAAGATACTTTATGGGAGGTAAGAATCTCTTCTATAAAATGTGATGCTAGCAGTGAAAATGAAATTAGGTAATGGATAAAGCATATATTGCAACCAAACTCTCAGACACAAACCAATAGAAGTATAAATGAACAAGTTTGATGTTGCTGGTAGTTCCTCTAGAAAATGATGCTTCTTAGGAATACCAGAGGTCCTTGAGAACCAGCACTAAGACCACGCTGGTCTTTTCCAGACCCATGTTAGTGAGCGTATCTTACTTTGCACAAACTCTTTCCAAGAGTAAGGAAACAAAAATCTCTAAATCTCATTTTAAAGAATAATTAGTGGGGTCATATTTGTCTAGAGAGTAAATTTTATTTCATCTACTGAATTTAATGTTGTGTATGTGTTTCTCTATGAATTTATGTATACTGTGTGTGTGTGTGTGTGTGTGTGTGTGTGTGTGTTTCTGATTAGGCAGGAGAGCAACATATTCCATTCATGGAACTATGGAGAGTTAGGAGTTGCCTGATATGTGTACTAGAAACAAAACCTATTTTTGCAAGAACAGTGAGTACTCTTAAACACCAAGTCATGTATGTCTACAGCCCCGCAAAATTTGATTTTGACAAGAGTGATGCAAATATTTTTAACAATTTACTTTTAAATATAATTGTTCAATAGAATATAGGTAATGGGTGGTTAATAATCTGTCATTTTGCTTCAGGCTTGACATTCTAAGATCAAACAGTGAAAAGAGAGTATTTATGCCAGGTTTCTTTTGGATGTCATTAGCCCTGACCTACCAAGGAAGATGTATAGATGGAGATCACATTCATTTCTTACATCCTTATTTCTTGTAGCTTCTTATTAATAATACTAATCACAAAACATTATAATTCTTTATTTGCTGAACATAATTCTAGTTGCCTGTCAGTTTATTGATAGCAATTTATCTCATTTTTATGATCTGTAAACTAAAGATTGACTTAACCTTGTCGAACTGAAGGTATTGCTTTAAAAATTCAAAAAAATGTTTCCACAGAAAAAGAATAAAGAACTTGATCTAGGAATGTGAATCTGAGTGATCAATAGAGTTGAAAGAATGATATACCATGTCTGTGAGGTTACTGTTGATGCATTTTCCAACACACACACACACACACACACACACACACACTGCCTTCCTTTTACTCAAATACAAGGCAGTTTTGCAGTAGAGTGAGATTTGGTCTCCTGTAGAAAGGTTACTGGGAAGGTATAGAGAGATGACATAGTTCTAAATATCCAAATCCATAAGTGCTAACTTGCCAAGATCATCATTCAGTCCCAGTCTCAACTATGAATTCCTACAATAGCTTAGTGCTATTTGATGAAAATTGTAAGAAAAATCTTCTTTTTATTTTTTTTTTGATAAGCACTAATTTAACTTCATAAGATAGCTCTTCATTTGGATTGACTTACATCTTCATAAAACTTTTACTTTCATAGGTTGAACACATTGCAGTTCCAAACTACATTTAATAAACCTAAATTATTGAACATCATAGTCAAAACCATCCAGTAAAATGCAGGACATGGACCATCCACCAAAGCCATAGCAGGAACAAGAGGGAAGTAAGGCTCTTTGATGCTACTCAGCATCACAAGATACAGTCCCAGCAACTGTCACTCAAACTCAAACATTTGAGTATGATTTCTTCAGACTCTATATTCATTTGTAGTACAGTTTAAAAAAAATAAGAATCAAAATAAATTAGTATTGTCTGTATGTTTTAAATCATTGGTCCAAACTTCTTATTTCACTGTTACTCTGTATAAAACTCTCACACCAAAATAAGTGGTAAAAGCAGAGAAAAGATACTAATGTGAGGACTGAACCAGTGCGATTTCTTTATCCACCACATGAATTAGCTGAGTTTAGCTTTGCTTTTGTCCTCACAATTTTTGTTGTGAAATAAGGGAGTTAAATAGGAGCGTACAGATATCATTGAGCTAGCTTAATAAACCCACTATCTATTCCAAGTTAATTCTTACTTATTCTACAGTCTTCTACTTTTATTTATTTTTTCATTTCTTTATTTATTTGCTTATTTTTGGTTCAGGGTATTACTATGCATCCCTGGCTCTCCTGGAACTCACTAACTACATCAGGCTAGCATTGTATTAACAGATATCTACTGGCTTCTGTCTCCGAAGTCCTGGGATTAAAAGCATGTGCTACCACAGCCTTACCGGGCTGCTTCTTCAAATAGTGTGTCAAAGAATGCATCTCCAACACTGAAATACAACCATCATTCTGATTGCACAAACAGCATGCTTATAAACATCACAATAATTAGTGAAAATATGTAAGTCTATATACTCATTGTCTTTCCCTAGCAGGAGGATCATTTCAGAGATGAACACACTGCTTAAATCTGTCTACTGATGCAGCAGAACTTTGGGGTAAGACTGAGAGCTGGAAAAAGGAGCCTCCTCACTATCACCAGTCTTGAGAGGAGAGTCAGAATCTACTTGTGCATATTGTGGTGTGAGGATGGGGGACCAAGTTTCTGTGACTAGCCGTCTTGAAGTCCCACTGAAGACAAAGGGAACTGGGCATGGAATGTACCTACAACAATGAAAACTGGGCTCCTTACCCAGACTACAATTATTTCTCAGGTCATCAACCAAAGTGTATGAGAAAAATCAATTGCCTGAGAATTTACTTCATTAAGTTTTCTGTTACTTGCTGCTGAAGGCATCTTTCTGATAGTTTTATTATGTCCATACAATTGATTAGTGTTGTCTACCTTAATTCCTAATTCAACCGAATGAGACTGATTAGCCATTTCATTATTCACGTTCTACTGATAAACAAACTGAAGCTTTGGGCACTAAATTAGAGCATTGGAGAAACAGAGAAGTACATTTTGGTTAAGTCTCTTCATTGTCTCTCTTTGAAAACCTATAAGATTAAACTGCTTGACCTTGAAAACTCGGAGAGTAATACCTAACGAATTCTTTAAGTGCTCTGTTAGCAGTACTTTTTGTGGATATCTTAAAATTTTCCTTACAAAATAAATGTTGAAAATGAGCAGCTAGGGTCTGTATTAATACTGGATGACAAATTTAGATTGATAGCCCATCTAATGACAAACATATAATATCCATGCCATCTCTATGAAGAAAATGGTTTTCACAAAAAAGAGGTCTTAATCTCAAATTGCCATGTATACTAGCTCCTTTGTACCAGAATGTTACGCGATTTTACATAAATTTAGTTTTTGATGTTTGGAGGGCATTTATTTAAAATTAATTCCTAAAGTTTGTGCTTTATTGTATAACAGAAGCAGTCATGAGCAAAATCGATGGGATAAAGTCATTCAAGGCAAAGATATAAGAAATTGATGCTTCTGTGTCTTATTTTATTCTTAACAATGAAATTGTATAGTTACAAAAATAACCCAGATTCACTTGGTACCTTAATATTTAAGAGAACTGACAAAAATATTTGGTCTTCAGCTATTTTCATAAGTTCATGTGCTTTCAGTTTCTCTCATTTGTCTTAAAAAATTACTACAATCATCTATTTAACAGTATCCTAGCCCTTTTCTGGCTCACCTTTCCTCTGGGCATCCATACCTCTGTACTGACTTTGTCTTTCATCTTCAATGATCTTCTTCCAGCTGTGTCTTCCCTCTAACCACCAACACCTCACCTTTTCAACATCAGATTTGGAAACTGACTTCACTATGATCACCAAATTTAATGTCCATCCTTGGCTTACACACCTTCTCTCTGGACTTTTGTCCCTTTCAAGAGTTGTTCTCTTTCCTTCGGCTCTAGGACCATGCACTCCTTGGTTTTTATTTCCAGGATGTTTACAGTCAATCTAAATCCCTAGATTGTTCTGTTTGTCCATATTTCTGTGTCATCTCCATAAAGCTTCAGTCTATATTGTCTTTACAACTCATTTGATTTTGCCACTAGAGGTTGCCTCTTCTTCCATGCTTAGGGTATCACTTACGTACAAAAGACCCAGTTACCACGTGCTTTTCACTTCAGTAACTAATTCCAAGATGATTGTCTACAAATTATTCACTGAGACACAAAAAATGTCATACTGTGTGTCTAGTTGTCTAGTTGTGAGTATTGTGCAGATACATGCACATCTATACACACACATATATATGTATGATATACAAATATCATACACACACATATATATATATGTATAAACACACATGCACGCACACACACACACACACATATATATGGAGAGAGAGGGAGAGAGAGAGAGAGAGAGAGAGAGAGAAGGAGAGACTGAAGATATACTTGGAAAAGAGTAATAATAGCAAAAGCTTAAAAGGAAAGCATTTACTTGCCTTATAGATGAAGTAAAAGTCCACCCTATACTGGTTTCTGACACAGTTATACCTAATATAGCCTGTGACCGAAGTTCAGAGCTTCCCACCCTCCACTTCCTGTGCTGCAAGGAAAAGTCCTAGGCAGCATCTTTACAGGAACTTTATTATTCTTGATGAGATTTCCTGAAGTTGCCCATTGGAGAATCATCACAATCACAAGTCAGCACCTGCAATTTCAAGGTTCTGCCCTTGTGATTGTCAAAAAGGGTCTCATGTATAAATCACTGTTTATTTTCTCTCCCCATGGCCTCATAGTATATATAGCATGTCTCTTGTGACCCAGAGTTTTAGCATTGCCTAGAATGATAGCCAGTGATTTTGGAGTTTTTCCCAAGGCCACCCAAAGAGAAAGTAAATGGCTACATAAACTCTATTTTAGTGAGCTCATCTTCATTTGTTCTCTAGAGAAAAAAATCATCATATTAGTCAAGGTTTTCTGAAAGAAATATCTGACAAAATGTTGATATATTCATAAATGGAGATATATTATCTTGGTTTCATATCAGATACCAAAGTATTACAATACTTGTCTCCATGATGCAGAGCCAGAAAAAAACAGTAGATACTTAATTGAAAATGGACAATTTTCAACAAAAAATCAAAAGAATGTTTAAAGATTATGATATTTTCAACAAAAGCATTACACAATTATAATTCTATAAGTGAACTATGAAACCAGAATTTCTGGATAAAATCTTCCCAGGAACTCACTCCGACATGGAACTAATATATAGATTCATAAACTAGCTAAAGTAAGCATCAACATTTTGTCTTCAAAAGCAACAAAACGCTGATTATCATATCTTGCTAAGTCTTTGTGGAAATACATACCTGAACATTTAGAAATGGGGATGAAGGAAAAGATAATATTCAAAAGTCAATTATGAATTTGTCACCTTGATCATATCTACAGTCACAGAATCCTAAGCAGCAGTTAAATTTGAGAAACATTATGAGGGAGAGGTTTAGGAGAGTGGGGATAAAAATTAGAGGACATATCTTTTGTCATGCTGTTGATAGAGAAACCTGAAGATGAGGAGTAACTTTTTAATTTTTATTTTATTTTTGCATCAATCTTATTTTACATGCAATACTCATTCTGTGTTATAGAAGAACGTGTTATCAGAAACGACATCTTATTTTCCACTAAATACCATACATGTTTTGTGATAGCTTGCTAGATTTATGGGAGAAGTTGTACTTAAACAGTTTGTGCTTGAGATAATTTTCAGTCCCTTCATGGAATCAAAGTGGTTTAACTAAGAACAGCATGTATTTCCATGGCTGTCTCCAGTGTGAGCAATGTGCAGGGATGAGTGCCTTGAGAGCTCAAGCGAAGGTTAACAGTCTGTTCAATTTGTGGATCTTTCTGGAAGCTTTGCAAGCATAACTACCAATAAACTTCATCTCTAAATGGGGTAGTGCTTTTGCATAGAAAGATATCTGAAGCATTTCATATTTTTACATTTTAATTATTCTAAAGATTGTTATATGTAGATTGCTATTATAATCAGGACACTATGTTTTTAAAATATCTTGGGTGTGTTAATAAATAGTAGTATATATTTCATTAAAGTAGGGATTGGGATTCTGGGGACTAACTGAGAATTTTATACACATAAAACATGTTTACAAAATGTTTAAGAAAGGTGTTATGAGTAGTCTGTACTGGTCATATCCTCTGACCAGATTGTCAGAGGGGCATCATCCAGAAACCGATGGAAATAGAAGCAGACACACAGTCAAACATTAGGCAAAGTTCAGGGAATCCTGCAGAAGAACGGGAGAAAGAATTGTAAGAGCCAAAGGGGTCATAGACACCACAAGAACATTTATAGAGTCAACTAACTTGGGCTCATTGAAGCTCACAGAAACTGAACCAACAACCAGGGAACCTACATGGGACGGATCTGGACACTTTTCATATATTTAACAGTTGTGTAACTTGATCCTCTTGCGGGACTCCTAACAGCAGGCTCAGGGGCTGTCTCCAACTCTTTTACTGACTTTTGGGCCCCTATTTCTCACAGTGGGTCACCTTGTTGAGCCTTAATTCATGGGGAGATGTTTAGACTTATTGCAACTTAATATGACATGCTTTGCAGATACTCATAGTAGACCTGGCATTTCCTAAACAGAAATGCAGAACTGGATTGGGGCTTAGAATAGAGGGAGTGGGTGTGAGGGAAGGACTGGGAATAGAGGAAGGAGAGGAATCTTCAGCTGGCATACAAAATAAACGAAATAGATGATAGACAGATTTAATTATTTTAAAGAAAGAAAGAAGTTATGAGAGACAATCAGGTACGGATTCCTTTCAAGTGAAATATTTTAAGACCTAAAAAAAGCTTCTCTACTGGATCAAACACAGTGCAGTTAGTGAGAGCAAATGATCTCACAGCGTAATTGGTTCTTTTGCCCAGGTAGTTTTGCTCAGTAGGTCAAAACCAACTTAAAAGTGCAACTTTTCAGCAACAGCTTTGAATATGAGTAATACGGAGCTTGGCCATTTATTATAGAAGTGAATGATTTGGATGTAAAAATACTTTGGATGTAAAAATAATTGGAATTAAAGTCTAAATATAACAGAACTACAAAAAATGTTTTCATTGCCATTTGCTAGATGTCAATATCAATTCAAAATCAAACAAAAATTCCAGTCAAAAATTAAGTTATTGCTCAAGGCATAAATTATGAGCTTAGAGTTTATAGTCTATAGATAAGCAATGTAAGTATGGCTGATATCCAACACTATTTCATTTCTCTGAATATTGAAAACTTGTATTAAATATGTAAATTAATGAAGTATTTGCAGAAGAAGGCACATAAGCCATATTTACTATGCAAAGCATTCAATGTACAATAGTGGTAGGAACCATATTTGAATATATCCTCACCTTTGTTCCTCAAAACTAGCACTGTGTAACTAACAACAGCCATCTCTCACTTGCCAAATGAATTTAGGCAGGACTGTGCTTTCTGAAGCTGAAGAGAAGCTGTGTATGTATCTAAGAGGCACGGATGGATCCAAGCAACAAACACTGTGTAATGAGAAATTAAATATTCAGTGCTTCAAATTTTCTCTGAACAAAATTTAATACAGATTCACTAATTAACACTGAGGAAATAGAGGTTTAATAGCAGCTCCAGGCAAAGCTGTCGCACTCCATTAAGATTACACAGTTAAGACTCCACTGATCCAGTTTACTTTCTACTACTAAGGAGATAATAACTTAGAAGTGTGAATGAACATAACTTTAAAAAGTACTTTGCAACCATTGAAATAAGACAATATAAATGCATCAGGTACAAATAATTGAATTATTAAAATAATATGTTTTGGATATAAAAGTTAAGTGTAGTTCACAAAGAACCCTGTGAAGAACTCAATGAAGAAAGATCTCACCTGGTGCCTGCCATGCCTAACTCCTTTGACTCTAAGTGCATCTTGATTCCTCCAATGCAGAACTAAATTATTAGAAAGTTCACAGGAGTGCGCGCACGCACACACACACACCACCACCACACGACCTATCACCATAATCACCATCATTATGTATTTTCCTTTTAAAAAGCAATGAAATAATATCATTGTTAGCTTTTTTATTATAATTAAAACTTAAAGCAAATGTTTTAAGTTTTACTGTGTTTTATGAATAAACTCAGGTAATTATAAGTTTTTTTATAATTTGGCTAGATATACAAGAAATACTAGGTAAAGAAGTAGAAATATATGTTTTCCTTTTTATGTAATTTTGGAAGGTCAATCGTTTGCTGTGAAGCATTTCAATTTCACAAGGAAAGAAAATTTAAAAAATTAATAAGATTAAAGTTGTAGTTAAAAAATCTGTGTGTTAGATACATAATGATAATCATTACTATGCCATGCAGCTACAGTATAAGCTTTACATTTTAAACATTTTTACAGTGACATATTTTTTAAAAATCTAGTTCACAAGGAATGTTAAATGCTTTAAATATAACTTACATTTATGTAGATTTTTTATCAAGATAAAATTTCCTTCATCTAAGAAATATTTTAATGCTGTATCATTATGAAGGTAAAAATTAAACTGCAAACAAAACAGAGAGGAGAGCAATTGATCTCTCATGTTGTGAAGAGGCATATTCTTTATTTTAATGTTTTTGGGTTAAAGACTCCTTTTAGTTAGCACAGGTATTCTTGAATACACTCTGTATTCCTTACTTTATATATTAGCCACAATTGATGCCCTAAGGAATATCAGTTTGTTTAAGCTTATGTTATTTAGCTAGTGTTGATTTCAAATTTTCAGCTGTGGATTTAGACAGAAGAAAATGAGTTACATTCATGAATGCACCACCTACAAAAGCAAGGATCACAAGAAACCAGCATGCTTTTAGAGATAAGGAGCAGCCAGGTTCCCAGAAGCAGCACTCAGGCAGAGAAGAGACTTGGGATACACTTTGCTGTATCTGCAGTCCATAGCTCCGCAGGTGGTTTCTTCCCTATTACCTCTCCCAACACCTTGTATCTTGAGGAAACTTTAAGAAGTACATGGTACACATTCCAACCACAGTGGGATTTTCTTTTTCTTTTTTTTTTAATGACTAGATCATGTTTAAACATCTGAAATTTACATCTAAATTCTTTTTTATTTTTATTTTTTTATTTTTTTTATTAAAAATTTCCATTTCCTCCCCTCCTCCCATTTCCCTCCCATCCCCCCATTACTCCTCCCCCTCACTCTCCAATCCAGAGATCAGTCCAGGTTCCTTGCCCTGTGGGCAGTCCAAGGTCCTCCCCCCTCCATCCAGTTC
>LOEQ01004208.1:32700-45433 GCA_001685075.1 Bramus lutescens
CCAAAGGTCCTGAGTTCAATTCCCAGCAACCACGTGGTGGCTCACAGCCATCTGTAATGAAGTCTGGTGCCCTCTTCTGGCCTGGAGGCATATACGCAGACAGAATATTGTATACATAATATAAATAAATAAATATTAAAAAATATATTCTAAAAATCTAATGATATAAAATATATAACTGTGTATCTGCTCAATATGTTTTTGTACAGCATTTTACACATCAGTTTTACCCAGCATGGTAAATGAATCCCAGCACTCAGGAGTCAGAGGCAGGCAGATCTCTGTGAGTTTGAAGCCAGCCTGGTCTACAAGAGTTAGTTCCAGGACAGCTAGAACTGTTACACAGAGAAATCCTGTCTCAAAACAAACAAACAAAAAAGTTAATACAAATATCACATATATATTCACATATACATATATTACTTATAATTTGCAAAGTATTTAATTTCCACAGAAATTCTATCTGAAATAAACCCCACATAGATAACCTATTTTGATAATCAGATAAATAAAGAATATTTTAAATTTCCCCAAGACTGTAACAAACCCATTGACTGTGGGCCTTGTATAGATAAGGAAAATCACTAGTTTTTTCTTAAAAAATGATAAATTTGCCAATAACTTTATGAAGATTTTTGATAACAATTCCTGGTTCTTCACAGTGAGAGCTGTGTATGACAAAAATCCTTCTGAAAGTCAAAATATCGACAACTGGAATAGAAGTTGTCAGGTGCCTGAGGTAATGCTGGGAGCAGAATTAGCAAGACACACAGGGAGACTCCTTTGTTCCCTCAGATGCCAGCCCTCTAAGACAGCATGAGTGGTGCTCAGTGCTAGTTTCTGCTTGTCTCTGGCTAGATTGTTCCTCTCATCTAAAAATAGTTATGTCCAGGGAAATTATAGTTTTCTTAATAGTAAAAAAAGTTAGCTGACACTCTAAAAGATATGACCATGTCTGGCTTTTCCATGATATAACTTGACTTTCAACACTGGCCAGTGTGTAGAAGTTTCTGGCTATTCTACTAGTACCTGCTTTTAGTAGCACTGTATAAGAAACTGTGCAGTATCTTTGGCCCAAGATAAAAGGCAAGTACATGATACAGTAACTTTAGGACAAAGAATCCTGAAAAACTTAGGAGGATGGTGTTCCTTATCCAAGCAGTTGACAACTCATGCACAGTTTATGGATGAAATTCAAAGTATGGGTTTTAGGTTGAAATGAAAGATTTGTCAAGGGCAAAAATCATAACCTCTATAAACTTCTTCAAAATTAATTCCTTTGAACCAGCCTTCAGATATTGCTTTTCCTGTTCCCATGATGCCAGCAGACTCCATAAGATCAAGGAGTTTACTTAAATTCTGTGAAGCAAACAGGTCTCTGACTGTATTGTATTATCCCAGGGCTCCAGAGAAGCCAAATGCAGCCACGAATCTTCCCAGGTGCCAGTGACTGGTAGTAAATAAATATTGATTGGATAATTTCTCTGTGCAATTTCTCCAGCCCTCTCTCTAGAGGATATTGAGAAAGAATACAACACATTTGGTTTCTCATAGATCTGATGATATTCAGGATTCATAATATGAGTTTCCACGCTCTCCAATGAGAGTAGCCAGAGAAGAGTAAGGAGATAGCTGTTGTTTTCAAGACTTGCTGAATCCATTTTTACTTGGCCTTTCAGGATGAACAATATTTAGAAGTAAGGAATGGATGTAGTCTTTCAAGCATGAAGATATCGGTGGGGGAATTGACAATATTGATCTTATTATGTAGAATAGAACAAAGTAAGCATCAGTCTAGAGCAGATGTTCTATATTTCACGTGGTTCCAAAAGTGGAGAATTGAAACAATGAAATTGACTTTTTTTTTTTTTGGACTTTGCTGCTCGCAACTATCTGAATAACCTTAGACAAGTTGACTCTAATAAACCACAGCCTTCCACTGATATCAGGAAATACCTTCTCACAGTGTATGTTACGATGTATGACTCTGCACAAAAGCATCCAAGAGGATTTGGAGGTTCAACAAAGCATGCAAATGGTGCTCTCAAACCACATCAGCAATGCAACAATAAAACTGATCTCTATTCTCACCGAATTGATTTTATATCTAATTAATTTATTAAATTATATTTTTGTTTTTAAATAGAAAGGCAATGAATTTGATTCAGTTTTAGATAGAGAGAACAAAATCTACCTTTAGGCAATTATATTTTAAGTTAAAATATAATTATATCATTCTGCTTTCTCTTTCCTCCTACTGGGCCTTCTGTTGTCCCCTCTCCACCTTTTCATTCTCTCCCCTCACTTTCTTTCAAATTCATGCCTCTTTTTCTTCTATTATTATCATACATATACTGTACATGTATAAACACACACAGACACACAGACATATATATGTAGATACACACATACAATGATAGAGCTCATTTAGTGTTGCTCATATGTATATGAACTCAGAGATGACCACTTGCATTTTTCATCATGAAAATAAAGCACAGCTTGATTTGTAATGGGTATGTATTCTTACTTATTTTCAAGAATATGCATAGTTGCATTACAAATAATTTGAAACTATGTTAAATAATAGATGCCATTAGTGTTGAGTCATGATTTCAAAGTCAAAACACAGATACTACATTTTTTAATGTTACTTAATTGCTTTGACATATATTTTCTTGTTCAGTTTAATTTTAATTTTCACTTTTGCAATATTTTTTAAATTATTCTAGCATGTTCCTTTTGTAGACAATATCTAAATCTGATGTTTAAACTTTTAAATTTTTCATATAACTTTTTAAATTAATGGAAGTGGATTTTTATTTTTAAACTATACTAAATACAACAGATATGTGTAAAATGTAAGTAAGGGTTTTCCAATTAATATAACTTCATACAACAGCACTCATTTATCTAAAAATTTGAAGTGTGATAGAAGATTATTTTATATAAAATTTACAAATGCCAGAGCAGTTCCATGCTCTGACAATGGCAGAACTGCCCTTGTCAGCAAAGTACTGGGCTGACAAACACCAAGGCCTGAATTCCATCCCTGTGATCCACACTAATAAAACTGTGCCCAGTGTAGGGAAACAGAAGCAGGCAGAACCCTAGGGATCACTGGATTGCCCTCCTTGCCTACATGGTGAATTCTAGGATAGTGAAGGAGCTTGTTTCAAAATGAAAAGGAGGCAGTCACCTCTAAGAACATCTGAGAGTTTCCTCTGGCCCCCACATGCATGTGCACCTTTGTGTTCATGCAACTAAACACATGGGTACTAGCACACACATACACTCATACACACACTCACACACACTCACACACACACACACACCATTTCTTTTCATGAAGTTAGTGGAAATAAGACTAGCGACATAAACAATTATATGGATGCAAAATTCACATATGTCTTTAGAGGAATAACATTTACTATTTTTCTGTATTTTGTTTTTACATTTACTGTGTTTATCATTAGCATTGGCAACACCTGTTACTCAAGATGACTCTGTAATTTGTTTGTAAGAAGGATCATTCCCTTTCCACATGTGTACCAGGCCTTCATAATGGTGCCTTTCTTGGCCATGCCAGCAATATACATTCTGGTTGCTAAGGTTAAATGATGCCCTTGAGATGGTTTAGAACACACCTCAAGGTTTTAATAACATAGAGTGGAGACAGTATTGCTGTTCTTTAAATGAGTTAATATTCCCAAGGTAAATGTAGAAGGAATATATAAAGGCATTAATACTAAGAAAGATAAACTGGGAAGTGATGCAAAAAGGTTCGTTTCTTTTTACATATCACGCTCCAATAAAAAAAAACATTCAAATAATTTCCTGCTTTATTTTTCATTGTATATAATTAGCAGTAGAATTCTATTCTTTGGGATTCTCCACTGATTTCTGTATTTGATGATTTATCAGTGTTCTCTGAGAAACTCTTTGGGTGGAATAAATGTGGAAAACCCGTTAATCCAAGTCCCTTGTACTGCCATGAAATTCACACACACATCTGTCAGTTTACACACAGACATGTATATACATTCGTAAGCACACACACACACACACAAACACACACACACACATACACACCTGTAGAGCAGTGTATAATCAAATCATGATGCCAGAATTTGCTGAGACTCTGAGACTTGAACATATAGTTGGAGTCTAACAATGGAGACGACTGGTACTTTCTCTGCTTAGAGAATGAAAAAAAAAAAAACTAGGTCAGGGACTTCTCTTTAAAGACGCCATACATCAATCTCTTAATAGGAAAAGTGTCAAATTTCCACCTCTGCTCATCTGACAGTGGGTAGAGGGTTCACATTTTACTCCTGCTGGGAGATAACATCAGTCTCAGGTATATTCAAGGAAGGTTCGCTCTAGTAAAGATTGGATAAATAGCTAAAAACAATTTGGGCAAAAGCATCTTGGCATGAGGCTCCAACAATGTAAGAAATGCCTCACAGTAAAGGGAATGCTTGTAGGAGACTCAGTCAAAGGTCTATGGCCTCATAAATCCTCAACTATTTGTTTAAAAATTGTAATAGGAGGTTTCTCTGTCCTGCCCTGTCCTGAGACCACTTACAGAGGCTTAATATTAATTACAAAGTGTTTGGTCTATAGTTCAGGCTTATTACTAACTAGCTCTTACATTTAAATTATCCCATTGCTATTCATCTAAGTATTGCTATGTGACTGTGACTTATACCAGTCTACTGTCATCTTGTTTTTTGAGCAATTCACTTGTGACTCTCTCAACTCTGCCCTTCTTTCTCTCTGTGTTTAGTTTGGTTTTCCTGCCTAGTTATATTCTATCTTGCTATAGGCCAAGGCATCCTTTATTATCAACAAATGGGATCAGCACATATTCAAGCATATGGAAGATCCATCTCAGGGCAAAAGATTGCTCAACTACTAAGAGATTTTTCTATATCTTTATTTGTACTTACACAAACTCGCAGGGACTGAAAGAAGCCATTAAGCAAGATGTTTTATTCAATGCATTTCTTGCTTGTGTACATCCTGATTCAGTGGAGCTCAACACAATCAGAAAACAATCTAATTAGCCTGCAGAGAAACCTAGCAATTGGCAATGGGATTAATATAATAACCAAATCCTTGATGGAATTGACTGCATTTTTGCTATGATTTTTTATTAGAAAATGGTAACATTTCTGCAAGCAAATAAAGGTGGTTTAACTGATGGAAGATAATAATTATTCATTTTCAGCATTGAAGAAAATCTTAATATTATAGTTGGTAAGAAAATGGATTAAATGATGAAGGCTGAGATATGTGACTATGTTGTGGGGTAAAACTAGGGGCATCATTTAAATAATATTATTTAATAAATTTATGTCATTTTTGTATGCAATTCAGAAAACAGCATTGATCAAATATATGAAGTACTCATTAAAAACAAATGACCTGATCTTTAACATCAAGTAAAGAATGTAAGCAACTGGTGAGCAGTAGAATATCTATCTATGTCGATGAACATATACATATTGTTAGGTTAAACAATAAGCATAATGGTTAGTGATATATAATACATGTGAGCTCACCACAAAAATTCTGAAGCCTTATACATTGGATTTCTTTCTTTTAGAGTACATGTAATATTTTTGTGTACTTGAGATATAATGGGATGCTTTGATATAGATATGCAGTATAGAATGAGCGAATTAAATTTGTTCATAAGATCATCACATCATTTACTCAACATTTGTACAGGTGTAAGCACTTGAAATGTATTTCCTTAGGCTGAAGCGGTAGATTTCTTATAAAGTCATTTACATGGCATGAAAAGAGGTCCTGCATTCAATGCCCAAAAGTCTGCATATTAGTTATTTTGAAAACATGTTACTTTTGGTTATAGGCCTACTTGTGTGAAAAAAAATCTAAAAGAGCTTACTCCTAAATATCTGGAATTCTGGTGTAGTATGTTGGTTAATATAAAAGTATTTCATTTACTTTACTGAGGGTTTTGATAAAACTAGAAATTACTTTAAAAATAGATACTGATTAAAAGTATGGAAAACATTGCTATAAGGGAGGTCAGCTAGGCCCAGAAGAGCAAGATACTTCATGGTGCCTCTCTGCAATATATCCAAGCAGCCAGAGTCTGGAAACATCAAGTACATGCCTATTTCTAGGGCTTGAGTGTTGGTAGCATGAGAGTAATTGGAACGCAATGTGGGAAGGATAAACTTTCAATATACAGGATGAGGAAGTCTTAGAGTAATACTGGAATGCATTTCTATATGTTAATTGTTGACAAATATGCTGCTTCAGCATTAAGTGCTCATATTACTCAAGATGAGGTGGAGGATGAGGAGGAGATTGGTAGTCGTGGTGGTGTAATTAAGTATGGCACAGGAAATTTTAGAAAGCGCATGGAAGATTTAGTGCAAGATGGTGAAGATAGTGACATGGGTTCCTTGGTGGTGGGGAGGTGGCTCTGTCCCATGTGGAAAACATACTCAGACTTGAATAGAACCTCTCTTTAGTGTGGACGACAATCTAGGGTTAGATCTATTCTATGTGGATGGCATGATAGTCTTATATGACAGTGGTTCTAAACCTGTGGGTCACAACCTCTTTGACAGTCAAATCATGCTTTTACAGAGATTACATGTCAGATATACATCATATCATATCAGATAATTATAGTTATGAAGTAGCAACAAAAGTAATTTTTGGTTAGGGGTCACCACAACATAAAGAACTGTTATTAATGTGTCACAGCATTCGGAAGGTTGAGAAACCACTGTTATGTGAGGCACTCTTTTATGTGGACAGAATCCAGCACTTACTGTGGTTTCTTTCTTGCGTAGGTAGCATCTAGCGTGTACAACTGAGTCACGTTGGCTATCTCTTATGGTTCCTCAGACTAGGAATTCCGGTAGGTCCCACCAACAGTCAACTGCAGCTGATGCTCTGGCTTCATCCGCTAGACATTTTCAAATTCTACCAATGAAAACTTGCCATATTATCTTAATTAAATATTCATGTATTTCACTTCTGCCTCAGTCACAGAAAGCTATTGCTTTATTAGGCTTACAGTGAAAAAACTTTTCTTTTGTGATTCAGTGCTGGGATGTATGACAGATGTTGATTTTTCTGATGAGCTGTAGTTTTAACATGAGACATTGTTGTGATTTGAATGTGAACCTGTATCTCTCACCTCTAACAAAAGCAAGGAAAGGAACTAAATAGAAGGTGCTCAACTCTGAACAATGAATTGGCTTAGATATGTGTAAAACACAGAAAATGAGACATCCTATGAATATTCATGTTTGCCTAATTCTTGAGCCAAGATACGGCTACATAATCCATTTAATAAGGAAATATGTATTGGCAAGTATCCTAGGAAGAATATTAAGACATTTCGAATGAAATCTCATTCAACTTTGATTTGAACCACAGGCAATTTCTTATAAAGATTTTCATTCTGTGGGAATTCTTAACTAACATGATATATTAGGCTTCTAAGCAACCCAAAAACTGTAATTATATATCTATATATACATATATTTGTATACATAGAGAGAATTAAATGAATTCCTGAATGTATTATGATGACTATAGGATTAATTATTCATTTTTATTATTTTGATTTACATTTATGAGTCTGTATATGGTATGTGCATATGTATGCAGGTGTTGGCAGAGGCTACAGTTACATGATTTTGTAGACCTGCTCTTATATATGGTTGTGAGGTACCTGATATGGAAATCAAATTCAGGTCACCTGTGAGCAGTTTGTGCTCTTAACAAGCAAGCCATCTTCACCTCTTTAGTGGGATTAATTAAAAAGTCACAGCTTTGCTGGATAGCCTTTGAAATAAAGGAGATCCCCCCCATTCCTCTTCTTCTCTCTTGCCAAGTAATGATTAGTAAGATTGGTTTTAGAATGCTCTTTTAAATTTCTTCAGAAGTAATGAATAATGTACTTTACAACAACCCTACCTACCTTCTTTCCCCTGGAAAAATTTCTTCATTCTTTTCCTACATTTTTAATTTTTTCTGCCTTCATGATATAAATATCAAAAGTGAGTTTGGCCTATTTTTTCCTTATTAGTTTTACTATTTTGAGAAGGCAAATATGATGTCAATCAAAAGGATCATTTGGAAGATAGAAATCATCATCTAGAACTATATTAATTTAAATTACATGTCATTCTAAAACATTTCTCCAGAGAGCACACTACCCATATCCCTGCTCAAAATAGAAATATTTATACAATTCTAGGAGAGTTATTTCTCTGTTTGTTTAATCAACCAGAATAATCTGGGGGAAGTGGACATTGTAGAGAGAGATCCTTCAAGGCTATTGTGCGTGTATTTCTCATGCATGTGGAATTTACTGTACTGTCATCTAATCCCTGTTGCTGAGGAAAGTGAGGTTTATAAAATAGTGCCAGTTCCACAAAGGTCAGATCGCACTAACTTTCTTATGCTGCCCTCTCTATCCCTGTAAATATTACAGTCTGCTTCCTAAAGAAATCACAGCAGACATTCTTATGGGCAATGTTTGTTTCAAGCAAACACCAGGTCTAGTGAGATGAATAGAATTTTCAACAATCGTGACTCCTCTGTTTGTTTTATTCTTTTTCCTCACTTGGTCTTTTTCAATACATTAGGATTTTTGTCTTGTTCCTTTTGTTGAGGAAAGTGTTGTATTTGGAAGGACAGAAATGGAAGAGGTGAGAAATTGAGAAGTAGGCCTGAGCCTTTCATAGCACCTATCAAAACAGAACATCGTTGTGTGTTATTTGTTTGCTCCAGTTTATTGTTCCTCTTATCAGAATTATAAGGTAATTATTATTTTCACATCTTATCAATATCTTGCTAAAATTAGGTAATTATATAATTTGTCAAAAGTCACTAAGCTAGTAAGAGTCAACTAATAATTGAACACTTACCCCCTAGAATGCCGTTCCTCATTCCCTCAGTGCATTACAGACTCTTCTTCCTCCTTATCAATATATTTTAGAAATATGCTAGCTTTGATTCGCATGATGAATGACATTATGCATCACAAAAAAATGAATAATGAACAATTCTCCTTCTTCTTGTCATAATCAGAAGAATATTTCTTGGTATTCTATCTCATTGCAGAAATGATATTGCCATGAAGCAAAGCAAAGCAAAATCAGGCATTTATGTTTTATGGAGCTTATGAAGAATCACAGCTATGGAGACGCAGCTCTCTTTGAGGATATTTTTAGGTACTAGAATTTGGTTTTTGCTTTCCCTAATCATTTCTTCTTCATCACAATTCCATAAGTACATTTGTTTCTCCTCTTACAAAAGAATGTTTGCTGATTAAGAACACAAGTCCCTAGTTATCTTGTGTTATTTGGCAAAACCATGCTGTCTCTAGCCCTGCTAAGCTCAGGACCATGATTTTCCAGAACACTGTAAATCGGCCCTCAAATATAGCACCTTTGAAAGATGATTATGTTAAATAAAAGGGTCATCTTATTGGTGTTTGTTTTTATCTAAATTTTCATGTATGTAAGTGTTTGTCTCATACATTGTCATGGTAATTTTCTGGGTGCAGATTCTAGGGCTATGATGTTAATTCTTTCAAGAAATGCTTATGTATAAGCATAAGGACCGGCGTTCAAGCACCAGAAGAGAGGTAAGAAAGTGGACTATGGCTGTGACTTTCAATCAATGCACTGGGGAGGCGGATATGAGTGCATCTCTGGACATTTCTGATCAGATAGCAAATAGAAACTGTCTCAAAACAGAGAACAAACAAACACACAGTGGGTGACAGTCAAGGCTTTCCTCTTACATCAAGGCAAGCACCTGCAGATTCATGAGTACATAGTCACACACACATTTACACAGACACACACTCACTCTCACACACACAATACAAATGCTTTCTCTCTTGAAAAAAATGATAGATTTCAGATGAATATGGTAGGTAGAGATAAAATATTGGTACAGTTTTATGTATGTAGCATTCATTTGAAAGCAGTAATGGCTAATTTCCAAAGCCTGGAGTGAGGGCAGAAGTACTCATGTCATCGCTGCTCTAGTAGGGAGGTAGGGTTGGAGAACAGGAGACTGTAAATGTTTCTTATTCCAGCACATTGCAGAACTGCTCAGTCTGTGGCAGAGTGGACTGCTGGGTAGAGGTCAGTTAAAACCTGGCTGGAAACAGTGAGATTAGCTTTTCGAGGTCACCTATTTTTTTTTCAGCAAAAAATGTTCACTTTTCCTTCTGCCCCATTTAGATTTTTCCTATTTTTACATTTTTTAAAGAACTCCATGCATAATTACTATATTGACAAAATTTCTACCACATTCTACTCAGTCAAATCTCTCGGAGTCATAACTTTCATTATTACTGGTACATTTATAAATATATGTGCATAAATAAACACAACTTGCTAAGTGCTCTTGGTGTTGTTCACATAGACTTAGTTTTAGAGATGGCATCTCTGCTTAGATAACCAATCATTAGGGCCTGTCCTGAGATGACTGACTATCCATCTCTTAGCAGTCACTAATTGTCAGTAGCTCATCACCTCAGGTTGGGGTCTTGTGAGATTTCCCCATCTTTGTAACAATATGGTCAGCTAAATACGATCTACACAAAGTTAACCTTTCTTCAACATCATTTGTTTTCATTTGGAAAATGGGGCAAATAATAGTCAAGCAGATTCCAGAATGATTAGGAGATATGATGAAAGAAATGTGTAGGAAAGGCGATTTGTGGACACTTGAGAGCTATTAGAACAAATTTTCCTTCTTGTTTTTCACGATGGCCAATGCTGGCTCTGGCAGAAAGGTCTCACTGGCTCTTACGGTGACTTGCCTCGGGGACTCTGTACAGTGCCAGCCACCTGTCTGGGCAGCTGTCAGCAGTCAGTCCCTGCATGTTGAGCTTAGAGTGCATAATAGCGATAGTACGAGTATTGCTGACTTCAAAGCTTTGTGCACTGTTCTGTATAAAAGCAAGGAAGCTAAGCAGGCTCCACAGCGTGCACATTTTATAAAAGATCCCTCCCTTACCTTCTTCTATTCAATGAGAAATAAAACAATACAGTGATAATGAAGGGAGACATTTTCAAAGGAACAAACCTTTATGGAGATTTTAAGGACATGTCTAAGGGAAGAAAGAAAATAGCAAATATACGTTTTTAAAGTTATTTTAATTTTTTAAATATAAAGACTTAAAAATAGCTACAAATATGTTGTCATAGGTTTGATATATTTTTGTATTAAAATGTCTTTAAGAAAGTCTTTTCTAATCCAGTATGAACAATAACCAAGGATTTGAGGATGAGAAATAATTCTCTTTCCAAGGAAAATTACCATTGTGAGAAAACACAAAATAAACATTTCTTAGGAGTTTCAAATCTCACTATTTCAAAATAAAGGCATTGGAAAAGCTATATGCCAAGACAGAAGGTCGAAGTCATTCTGCTAGCCTCCTGCAGTCTCCAGTTGTTTAAGTGTGACTCCAGTATTTTGCGGATCTCATTTGCTGAGGTAGAGGGAAGGGTGTTGATACAGATATGTGACCAACAGATTGAATGCCAAAGGAAAATTATTTAATTGCTTCCTATTGTCATACTCAGGTGTGAATTTAAGTCAGGTGATATACAATCACAATGTTTTTCTCAATAAAGGTAAAGAAATAACAGTTTTATGCTTTCTCTAATAAAAGCTTCAGGAAAATATATGGTTATCATCAGGACAAGTAGGAGAAGGACTACTTTTCTCTCTCATACACTTTTATGAAAATAAATGTAACTATTTGCATAGTGTGCCAACCAAATTTTGACTACATGATATGCTAACTTTAAAACAAAAATATGTGCATGGTGACTTCCTCAGTAACTTAAACTGGACAAACCTAAATCTTCTTTTCAATCTAAGAAAAACTGTTAGTCTGATATGCATGAATGTTAATCATATTATCGGGAAGTATTTAAATTGAACCTATATATCTAGCAATGGAAAAGGCCATGCATGTCTATATAAATCATTTATAAAAATAAAAATGTGGTGACATATGAAATATTTACTTACTGCATTGAAACTCTTTGAGTGATGCACAAAACATTAAAAGAGGAACATCAAGAACAGGTAAAAATGTTGAGAGCAAAAACTTAGGATTGGCAGAAATGTGTTAGCACAAGGGTGCTTTCTTCAATATGAAGAGTGATCAAATAGTATATAATACATCAAATATCATGGAACTGAGTGTTTACTTAGATTTACTAAATGTTGAAGATAAGGAATGAAATGAATGTGTTCTAGATTAGTAAATATAGTGATATACATCTAATACAGCCATACAATGTGTAAACACAATTCCATTTTTTCTGCATTTGTCAGATGTTTATTAATGTTTGCTATCTATCCAATACTATTATACTTCAGGGCTTCTAAAAGTGAATGGAAGACACAAAAATATAGGTCTTGAGGAGTTTTAGTTGTAGAAGGATAGAAATAGTGTAGTCAAAGAGGGATATGGAATGTTTTTTAATAAGAGGGATCAAATTTTACTTTGGTCTAGTGACCAGCATATTGGGGAAAGGTGGGGCTTAAAGATAGGGATATGCAAAGATTTCTGTCAGGGTAGGCTTTCCTTTAGAGGGTAAAAGAAAGACATCATTTAGAGAATGTATACAGAAGAAGCAGAAGCAGAGGAGGAAGAAGAAGAAGAAGAAGAAGAAGAAGAAGAAGAAGAAGAAGAAGA
>LOEQ01004208.1:53304-72582 GCA_001685075.1 Bramus lutescens
TTTCTTTCTTTCTTTCTTTCTTTCTTTCTTTCTTTCTTTCTTTCTCTTTTTTGTGTAGTCTTACAGATCATTTCAAGTGGGAAACTGAAAAATCCTTGGGCAACACCCCCAAGGACTTTTTCTAAGGGGAAGGACTTTTATTTATTCCAGGCTATTGACATCAGCAAACTCAATGTCTTCTGTATAGTGTGGCTTCAGTCATTTAGGTTCTAGTACTGATCACTGACATATGGAGACATAAAGAAAGAGGCACAAAGAAGCACAGCAGAATATTCATCATTGTGAGATGAATGCAGGCTCTTACAATAGCTGCTTGAGTGGGGATGTATGGCAAAGGCCACTGAACTTTGGGTTCTCTATAAATAAGCAATTTATGATTCAGTTAAAAGAATGTTTTGAAGATAAAATATGGTTTTTACTTGCTATTTACATGTCTGGTTATACATCATAATCATCAGATGAGCCATCTGTAAAAAGAGACCAATAAAAACTGCATTTTTAATATGAACTATATAATGTTTATAAATGTGCACAAATGATGGAAAGGCTAAATCAGAAAAAATTATTATCTCATATACTCATCATCTTTTATAGTGACAATAGGTAAAATCTATTATAGCTAGTCAAGAATACAGTAAATTGTTATCAACTACATTCATCAGTTTGTGCGATATATCTTTTGATGTTATTTTTATCACTTAAATAAATTGCTTGTCTTTTGTTCACTAGCCTCCTAACCCTCTGCACAGTACCTTCCATATCCCAACTTAAACTTTTAGTCTCTGCTAGTACAGAGAATATTTAAAATAATTTAACTTGTTTCCAATCTCCATTTTTTATTATTAATTCAATAGACATGTAAAGAAAACGTTTGGGATCATATCACAACACTAATAGAAAAGCACAAAGCTTGAGCAATTTTGATTCATGATTGCCTCTATTATTCTCCCATTATTTCTGCACTACTTTTTGACCACTTTGAACTATGGGAACCCAATGTGGCATAACAGTGAAGGTTAGCTTTATTCACGAGTGGGGAAGAGGGGATGAAAAGCTGAAAGGTAAGTGTGTCTCATGGGAGGAATAGTGTCAGAAATGCTTCCTTCCATTTGAGGACTTCAATAAGTGACTAGGAGACATGATGGAACTATTTTCTGTGAAATACAGTAGTTGCAAAGCTCTTGGTTTTTTGCGGGGGGGTTGTTATTTTCCTTTGAGCACACCACAGAACACAGAAACTTAAGTGAGAGTTTAGATAATCTCTGTTGGTGGTCTGAGATTGTGTATTAATCGGGAGTCAGGGGAAGGCAGATTTCTGTGAGTTTGAGGCCAGCCTGTTCTATAAGAGCTAGATCCTAGACACCCTCCAAAACCACAGAGAAACAGTCTCGAAAAACAAAAGCCAAAACAAAAAAGGGGGAGAGGATTGTGTATTATTTGTTTAACATGTTGTCGTTACTGAAAACAGTTACCCAAGAATTCTGGAGAAGGAAGAGCTTCCTTCGTCTTCCATCTTGAGGGTACAGGCCATCATGGTTGGGAAAGCATGGCAGCCAGAGTGTGTGGTAACTGGTCATATTGCCTCTGAAGTTGGGGAACTAATGGAAGGCATGTAGATGCTCAGCTCACTCTCTCTTTAAGTAGTCCAGAACCCTAGCCACACCCTGCTCACCTCAGAGTGAAGATGTGTCCTCATATCCCTATTATCTTATTTAAGCATCTCTCTTGCACCCATCTAGACATATGCTTCCATCTTGCCTCTTAATCCCATCAGCCTGCTGGGATTAACCATTACAGGTAGTACTGACATGTTTGCATCCCTGATACAGTCCATTCTGTAGATTGTGGCTTCAGTTTCAACGCTCCGCGCTCAGAGCTAAGCTGCCAGAAAGGATGTTCTTTATCACACTAAATTAAGCAGCATACACAGTAGCCACAGCTCTTCATTAAATCCATTTGCATCAGAATCAAGCAAGACATCAGAGTCCAGCAGGCTCACTTCTAAGATGAATGCAGCCTGCCTCTCAGTAGCTTCTTGTAGTAGTTCTCTGTTTGAAATCTTACTTCATCTCACTCTAAGGACTTGAGTGATCTGAAGAAGTGTTCATTCAGGTGGCTATATTAAAATAATAATTTCTATGCTTTGATTGTAACTTTCTGTACTTCAGACTTATGGCTACTGTTGTTTCCTTATTAACACCATTTAATAAGCAACATGGGGAGTTCATGAAATCTTGGGAATAAATCATTCAGGTCTGATACTTGCAGGGTAGGGCAAGCCAGTGTCTTTCTGGTGACAAGATTACTCAGCACATTCCTATTGTCTATCACTCATGTGGTCCTTGTCTTTTTCAGTGACAAGAAAACAAAGATCCATTAGTGAGGCTGCCTACATGCCAGCAACAACTGCCATGGATATTTATCTTTTACAAATGTCCATCACTCCATGCCTTGTTGTTGTGGTTAACAACCTCCCTCTCGGAAGCCCAATGTGTGCAGTACTGAAGCAGAATAACAACAAAGCACAGGAAAGCATCAGGCTTAGGGAAGCCTGTGGATGTAAGAACTACCCCACGCAGTGAGGATGATGTGGTGAAATTGGCTGCGAGTTCCCACTGTCATATGGCATTCCTTATTAGGCCTTAAAAGAGAAAATACGTGATAATAAGTATCTATAACTATATCTGTCTATCTACCTACCTACATACATACATATACACATATATATGTATATATATATTCAAACACACACACACACACATATATATATATATAATGTGTGTGTATATATATGTATATACATGTTCAGTGGTGGAAGCAACATTCTACTTAAGAATCCCTCCATGATACTTCAAGATATTTTGTTTTACCATATTTGTCTCAGAGAAACTGCTGATGGACCATTAGGGTATCTAGTCTTTCCTTTTTCTTTCAAAAATAACATTTTCATGCCATTTTAGCTCTGAGACACAGAAGGAATTGGAACGACTGGATATGGAGGTAAAATATTATAGCTGTTTCTATATACTTGGAAAAGTTTAACTAAAAGAGATGGATAGTAGGGTTACTAGGCATAGCTCTTCTTGTGTGAACTTAACAATGGGTAGATGACACCGTCATTAAGCACTTGCCACAAAAGCTTGAGGACCAGTCTTTGATCCCAGGGCCCACACAAAGCAAAGCTTTAGTGGTGGCATAAGACTGAGTTGTAGTGCTGGGGGAGGAGGCAGAGAGACTTCTCTGGGGCTTACTCTCCACCCTCTCTTGTCTACTGGAAAGTTGTGGTTTGGTAAGAGATCCTGTCTCACAAACCACAGTGGACAGTTCTGAAGAATCAACAGTCAATATGTGGTCTTTTGGCCCACAAACACAGGAAAACACATACAAACTCATATTACACATACACATAGGCGACACATGTACAAATACACATACATGTGCCCACACATGTACACACACACACACACACACACACAACTGTCATCAGAAACCTTCAGAAATCCAAATGTCAAAGGTAGGTTTTATATTTGATAGTTCTTTATGATCTTAAGTTGACTATGAATTGCTCCCTGGATCAAACAAGAATTTCTAAAACATAAAACAGTAAATAAAAAGACATTTTACATTGCAAAATTTACCCATCTTCAGTACTCAGTGAAGGATATTTTCTAGAATCATCCATCTTGCTCTGCCAGCAGTTTAGGCAATTGCCAGCTTCAAACCAATACAGACAGATTTTATCAATTCCTCTTGAGTTTATATCTCTGCCTATTTTTGTATAGGTAAGTCACCAAAGGACAAAATAATAGTGGTGGGGACCCAGAATCAGAGGAAGTAGCTTTCAGCATCTTGCTTAGCTTTATCCTTTGATCTTCTAGAGATGACAGGGTCAGTGAAATATTGCTTCTGGTATAAACTTTCTGTTGTTTATCCTGCAATCTCACCTCAGCCATCTGGCATTTCTTGATATAAAGCAGGGCAGGGAGTGAAGTCAGAGAAAACTTACTCTTAAGGGAAGTTTGAGACATGTTTCTCTAAATCTCATTGAAAGTTTCCTGTTAAAATTCTCACAAAATTGGTAAATTTTCATGGGAGTCCAAAAATGAAGGGATTTCACTAGTGCTCTGTTATACAACGAATACTCCTTAATGTTACTTCTGGAAGAGAACAACTGGTCAGCTTAAATATCAAGTAAAAACTCAAAGAAAGTGCTCATCCTTCCACAGCCTCTAAACCCTCTCCTCTGCCCTCTCCTTTACAGTGGTCTGAATGGCAAGATTTGCCTTGGAAACCTTAGCCTGGACTCTGTACTTCTGCAAACACCTTCCCCAGACATCCTGTTGGAGATGTTGTGCTTGCGAGCCAATATTCTGCAGCATAATAAGCTGGAATACTTAGCTTTGTTTTTAGTTTCTTTGTTTTTTTTTTTTTTATTTTCTCTTGGGACATTGACAATCAACAGAAACATTCCTTAAACTGATAGCTACTTCGGGGACAATTTTATTCTCAAGTGAGAAAGATTGTAGCTCAGATCAAAGGGAACTAATGCAGAAATTTAAGGGAAAGGCAGAATGAAGGAAAACTCCCTATTTTGAGTAAATTCAACTTCTTGTTTCTTTCTAGAAATCAAATTAAGGAACAAAACAAAAGCACTGGTTTATGAGACAGACAATTTGGCGTTGTTTTCTTTTCTCTTCTGCTATATCTCTCATGGCTTGTGTACTTCTTCGTATTTCTTTTGTAGCTACGTCTCTCTAGGTCACCATGAATAGGCAGTTAACTATTTTACCAACGTTTGCAGTCTAGCAAAGGTGGTGTTCTGTTGAACTGGCAGATTGCTTTTTAATTTTCTGCTTGGACGTTCTTGTTTTGTTTTATTTTTCCTGTAGTTTCCAAAACATTTTATGCGTCTTGATGGAGAGGCTAAAACACTTGCAAATTTTGCTGATGCCTGCCAAAAGCTGATTAACCCTCCTCATTCCTCAGAAACTCATGGAGCAGTAGGCCTGAGTGATGTAAGAAACATGAGCAAGGCTGTGAAACAAGAGTCCTCTCACAGGGGCTGTGCATCACTGCTTCCATATACAGGGGAACTATTCTGATAAATATTCTGAGCAGGTTTTATGATAGGTTTCTGTTTCCATAGTTAATGGAAAATTTGGGCTGCATAGAGATGTTACATGCCAAACGGCTTGAATATCACTGTCCCTGTTGTGAAGGCAACGACCTATGAATGAAGAGCGATGATGATTTCTTTAAAGAATGCAGTCATAAACACAGCTATTTTCATTACCATGTGTTAATTGTTATGAATTATGTCATTATTGAATTTCAGATGACAAGGTTCCAGGATTTATTGTCTCCTGAAAATTGGAGAATTGATCAGACTTTGAAATTAACATATGCTTTCTATAACTTAGATCCTATTTTTGATATAATATGCTTAAATTATTAAATACAACTGTAAAATTTGGTATTATAATCAGTGTTTTAAATTGTTAATTAATTATTTAATTATTTTAGTTGGTATTTTCTTTATAGTTATTATTATTGTTGTTATGGTTGCTGCTGTTGTTGTGGAGGTGTTTCCTGCATGTAGGTGTTGTAGGAGCTCCTTCAGCCAATAATACCTAAACATTTTGGTCATGGTCTGAGGTACTGTAAGTGCAGAAAAAAGGTATTTGTGCCCCCCCCTTTTCTCTGAATTTGGTTCCCAGCTTCCAGCCAGCATGTAGGTCTGTATTTTTAGAGGACATTGGATCCACTGGAAGGAGGGACAGACAGCTGTGACCCATCATGTTGATGCTAAGGATCAAATATGGATACTCTGCAAAAAAAAAAAATCAAATATTTAACCACTGCGCCATTGTTCCCACCCGTGAATGCAGTATTGTGTCCATGTGTGTGGAGGTAGTTGCTTGCCTGTCCATGTGTGTCTGAAGACCAGAGACTGACATCAGGTCTTCAATTGATTCTCCAATTTATTGAGACTTCTAAGGCTGCCCTTTCTCTGGTGTTATCTCCTGCTCTTCTCCGAGATAACTACTTAATCCAAGCCACATTCACCACCTGAACCTGTGCCTGTGCTGGGCTCTTACATTACTTTCTCCTCTGCTTGACCTGCACCCTAGCCTACCAGAATGTCTTCGCTTCTTCAGTTATTTCCTCATTTACTCAGTCCCTATTCCGTTTATAATAACAATGTTTCCCCTGACCCTTCTGTATTTTCTGTCCTTGGCTATTACACTACTAAGCCTAACACATTTTAATTTACTTATGTATGATCTTCAGGTACAAGATTGATAACATTTTACTTAAAGGAATTAGTTATTCTTTCTCTTAATCATTTTTTTGGAATAACCAAAAGCTGTAATATCCATAAAAACTTAATCAATATAGTTTCTAAATGAATGAAGAAATGGTTAATTTTTTTTAGGAAATACTTGAAAACCTGTCTTATTTACTAGGCTTTCTCTGTTTTTATAGATAACTGGCTTCTCCATATCATCAAAAGATTTAAAAAATGTTAACATTTTTAATAGTAAGTAGCAACTTTCTATCTTATTTATCTCTTAAATCTTTTATCTCTCCAAGTAGAATGTGTTTTTGAGGTTGATAGTGGACAGATGTCATGTGTTATTCAGAATCCAGTGCAACTACTTTTCTGTCAACACATCTTATTGTGTCACTGAAGGCATGCTTCTCACCTATGTTGTTCACCCCAGAAAGTTATGACAGAAATTTTTATGCACATAACATTTGGACTTATGGGTCCAAACTTCCAAAATGTTAATTTCTTCCACATTATATAGACTTTTACCATTTGAAAAGAACTAGTTATATGTGTTGGCTTATATTAGCTAATTTACAAATATTTGTTTATAAGAATATGCTAGAGAAGGATTCATTAATAAAGAATTTCTTAACACGCAAAAGGCATTCTTCTTTTCACAAGTTTTATTGTGTCTATTGGAAGAATTAACCACCTCCATAAACCTTCACAGTAAGTAACAGAGTCCCATGGATCACAACCCTGTATCCTTGTATCTCAGAAAAGAACCTTGGATGTCCTGGAATATTGCATTCCACCACAACAGAAAACTGATGCAAGGACGTCATCTCTTCTTCTTCTCTGCATGTACTAGTTGCAGAATCATTAACTATTTATAAGGACCCTGTACTAGAGCCGTAGGGTAGACACAGCCAGAGAGTTGGCACTGAGCACTGTATTCAGTGTTTCATTTCTTACCCCATTTGGCTTCCCTTCCACGTCTGTTTCCTTTCCTGGTCACCTTCCTTCAGAGACTCATTGACATGGTAAAGGCATATATATGCCAAGAATTGCCTTATGCATTTCTTCTTGCACCAAGATATATGACTTTCAAAGGGTCACTTAGACAGGAAACCCTGATTAGCAATATCCATGTAAATGACAGTCAATGCATTTATGCTAGCTGTTGTCTTATATGTATAGAAGCTATGTGAGTTATTTGCTTTTAAAAAGTGAAAAAATGGCAGATAGAAAACGGACTCAGAGAGGAAAAACATATACACTATCAAAAGAATTCTATAATCCAAGTATATTTCCCTACTCCTTGTTAAATGCATTTCAAAATTATCGTATTTTATTTGGGAGACAAAAAGCCAATTTAGGCTAGGGCTCATAAAGGCTTGCTATTGCCTTTTCCTTTGAGAATCAAGGAGTGGAGAGAAATTAGCTCTGGTCACTTGATGACTGCACATGGTTCCAGTCAATGACTGAAGTTCTCAGGGAATGAAGTGTCTTTTATAAGTTTTAGAGTTTTTGCATGTTAGGTGTGATGAGCAGGGGTGAGTGGGTATTGTGTATGTATTCATAAATGTTTGAGTATGACTGTGCAGTCACAATCATGCATGTTTCTATCTGCCAGAAGTCAACATCTGATGTCTTTCTCTGTCAGTCTACACCTTTTTTGGGGGTGGGGTCGGGGTGAATGGGGTTTCTCACCGAACCAAGTACACATAGATTTACTAGGACGAGCAGTGAACTCAAGCATCACCTTGCCTAGCTTTGTACATTCTTTCCCAGAAACTGTATTCGGGTCCTGTTACTTGCCAAGCAAACAAATGATCAATTTTGAGTCATCTCCCTAAGGTTCTATATGATTTTACATTCAATTTTAATTTCCATTATATGTCTCTGTAATCATAATTAAATTGTACTTTGATTCGGCATTCTAGATCTTTAAACTGAATGGTCACAGACATGAAGCAGAATCTGTTTCAGAAATTCTGTTTAAAGAACAAATTTCAAAGATATTTCAATGCTGTACATTTTAGGGTATCTAAATATCAAGTGTTTTGAATTAATATTTTAATAAAAAGCTTACAATGTTGACAAATATGAAAGAAACATGACATAAACAAGTATATTTATCAATAATATAGAAGCTAGATTCTACACTAATATAACTTGATTTTCATAATCTGTATACCTGATAGTTGTGCTAAGTATTATTATTTTTGTGTATGTGTTTGAAGGAGTTCAACCTTAAATTTCAACTTCCTGATATCCTTAAGGAAGTGAATTGCTCTGGTTGTATTTTTTGACCCAAGTTTCCATCATAAATAAAGAATTATAGGAAAGGAGAAGTTGACAATGTTCATGTTCAGAAACAATGCTTCTGAACATACATCCACTGCAGAACACTGTGAGTGAGCTCTATCATTACTGCAGACAGTAGATAGAAGCACTTTGAGTCAACAAAATTGACTTTGTTATGATCATCTCAGGGGTCAGAAAAGATTAGATTTATTCAGTTATTTCCTTTGATTGCACAGCTTGCAGTTAAGATAAACAGAACCTTCCAGTCTGTTGCTCCTTTCATGTAGGTCAGGCATATCTCTGTCATGATTCTAGAAAAATTCCTGGCTATCTAACTAGTAATATGCAAAAGGTAAATGCAGAGACTGTGTCGAGTGTGCTACTTCCATGGCACTGCTCCCAAAGTTTCAGAGGTCAAGGAGGTTCCTACTGCTGTCTTAGGAGAGGACATAATTCACTTAGCTGTATTACAAAAATTCGACTCAAATACAGGAAATGGTCATAATATAAAGACAAGTTGAATGATATTCTTAAGCTTGAAGAGTTTCATTTTCATTTTACCAGGAAGGCATCCATTCCCCCAAATTCTCCCATTATACTTCTATTGATACCAGAAGCTCTTCAGACACAGGAAGGCAATTTGATTGGCCTCCAATCCCCTAATAAAATGTAAATGCAGCTTTGAAATCTCATCTTGGTGAACTTTAGTCATGGATACATCTAAACAAATTGATGATCTATTTTCTAAGAAGGCAATTGTTTGACAAATTGAATTATATCCAATGCCTGATATTTCCACCAAAGTGAAAATTTTACAGACTTCTAAATCAAATATCAACTCCCTGTGAAAACTGACATCAATCTTTATTTTTGTTCTTGCTAGTAATACCTAATACACAATCTCAGTTGATAGCATTTTTCCCAGGCAAACTTGAGAACTTGAAACAAATACAAGAAATAAACATAGTAGGTTGTAAAATTCAAACGTGTCCATCAGAAAGTAAAGGTAGAAGATTCCCATCCTTTGGGAACTGCCCTGTGGAGCAAGGCTGAGATGTATAAGCAACAAGGGAATGACACTTAGGCAAAAGTAAGGAGAATATTGAAGATGAATCAGGATAGTTTTCAGAGCTGGGTAGGCTACACATGTGAATATGGTGAGAGGAAACGCAATCTATTCCCACAAAAGACAAAGTTTGCAAATCTGTGCTTTGCGATACATTCTTGTGGGAGCAATCAACTTTTCTTTAAGACTGGGATCCTCCCGTCAATATTCCACAAGAAGCCTTTTCCAGTGATGTAGACTGTAGTTACTTTATACACCATGATGCTTATTTCCTTTCCCAGTGCTTGTCCTTTGATGAATTTGTCTTCACCTTTTCTGCAACTGACACTGCTGTCAAATTATCTTTTCTGCACAGGGATGTAAGGCTACTGGTATTTTGTTTTAAAGATTCACCCTCAAGACTCTTACCTACCTCTATCATGATTCAAAACATGGGCATGTATTTGTCTTTGTACATGATTATGATTTTGGTAATATTTACAAACCATTTTGTCATAAAATTTAACAGATTAGGATAGAAAGGAGGATGATTTTTTTTCCACTTTTATTTTTCCCCATTGACTTTTGCCTTATGTTAATGGGAATAGGGTTGAGGGCAAGTAAGTATTATGGAATTTAGGTTAGGCAAGGAAAAGGAAATTAAATCATTTTATGTTTCCTTTATATTTATATAGAATTAAGCCATTTTAGTTATTTTAAAGATGATCAGCCTCTAAAAATTTACTGCTAAAACAAACATTATGGCAAGATTATCCATATTCTAACACAAAGTCATGTTGCCAGACTTCCTATCTTGATATTTATATCAGATATTCATGTGTTCTAGATGGTAATGTTCTTGGCATCAGAGGAACATGAGAACAGAATAAGAAGGCTAAAATTATCCGGGGCCAGACCCGTGTAGGAGAGATCTAAACACCACCTGACTGAATTGCCAGCAGGCAATATGGTTCCTGGGGATAAATGAACATAGTTGTCTCCCACAAGGACCTTTTCATATTACATGCTAATCACAGAATGTCAAATTCATTAAAATGTAGACATTTGCAGGGGAGGAGCACACTGAATAACACTCCAAACACAAATTCCAATTAACCATGAAAGGGAAAAGACAAAACTATTTTCTCCATTGAGAATATTAAAATTGGCTGTCATACTAAGGAATCAAAATATAATTAAATTTCATTTTTCTGCTCATTGTAACTAAATATTCATTTGATGCAATAGTTTTATTCACTGCTATCTTGTTTTCTTAAATTTTTCACACCTATATTGCCCTGATGTCAGTTCTTTTTCTCAAAAATTTACGATTTACTTCCATTTTTCTTGTTGCTGGATTATAGTTCACTTCATTATTTTTCCTTCTAAATGGATTAGTTTTGTGTGGAGAGGTGTGAGGGGTGAAGGAGTGCATGTGGCTGCCAGAGAGAACAACTTCCTGGTTCTCTGTTTCCAGCTGTGGAAGCTAGGGGTTGACTTTAGGTAGTTAGGCCTGCAAGTGCTTCTACCCACTCAACCATTTATCACTCTTGTTGCTTTCAGCTCCATGTTTTTCCACCTTTCCCGTCTTCACACCACCTATTCCAGTAGTTTTAGCTGTCAATCCATGCTGTATGAAGTCGGGACCAGCTGGGAATTACATCTCAAGAAAAAATATATATTAATAATAATTCCACTGTGCCTTGCTTAGGTCTTGACATCTGATTGAATCTTGCTTCAACTTTTCCATGTTCTATTAGTTGTCTTTTATTAAATCCTATCCTTCTTACACTGTAAACACGCACAGGACAATGAAATTAGCAATCAGGGTGACTGGAGTCAGCCCACGTCTCACTGTTTCCTTTCTGTCTTGAATTTCCACTTCTCCTAGGTGTGCTGAGTTTTCAACAATGAGAAAATATGCTTGCTTTAGAAGTAGGTGGTGAGTCTGTGACCCCTTCTCTCCCTATATCTATAATAGCCATGTTAATTGCAAAAAGTTTAATAGTATAATAAACCATAACTTTGCACCACTTTAAAGAGAATATGATATTTTCTTACTTAGCTGTCCAATATATTGAATGAGACATAATTAAAATGTTGTTCATGGCTCTCCCTATGTCTATTCATTTACCTTTTTGTTTCTATTATAGAGCTGAGAGTTTTAGATGGCTGGATATTAATATGTCCTTGGGATCTATTCCTTGAACCAGTCATAATTACCAGGTACTGCATAAAGCATGCTAAACAGACATGTATTTTTTCATTTAGCCCTGTGACAATTATGACTATGATGAAAAATCTACAGAGATGTAAAGCTACAGGAAAGAATGAGGAAGAGCAGGTACTGGCCGAGAGGCTAACCCCCTGTTCCCACTCATTAAGACAATGTGGCCTCCACATGAGCAGCAGCTCAGTCTCCTTTCCCTACTGTTTGCACTGGTCCAGTATGCTCCAAGATGGATTTGGGGAATACATTTTCTAGCCTACGTTTTCATACAAAAAGTTTTAAAAGGGTCAAAGGAGACTTAGGGCCCCCTATTGGTCATTTATTCGCTTCCTCCAAAAAGGTTCTGGGAAAGCTCAATAGAAAAAAGATGTGAACTGAAGATTTCTCTCTTAAACCATTCACTTTCCATACTGACTTAAGTAACAGATAAACATTGTAATTTTCTAAGGAGAGCTGTTTTGTCTTCTA
This sequence comes from Bramus lutescens, assembly GCA_001685075.1. Classification (NCBI taxonomy): domain Eukaryota; kingdom Metazoa; phylum Chordata; class Mammalia; order Rodentia; family Cricetidae; genus Bramus; species Bramus lutescens. The sequence goes on from LOEQ01004208.1 coordinate 65,632, forward strand.
AATTTTGACTCTTTATTGTTTAAAGATGCTATGACTGATGGGAGCTCACCAAGGCCAGCTGGACTGGGACTGATGGAGCATGTGATCAATCCGGACTCTCTGAACAGGGCTGACAAGGAGAGCTGACTGAGAAGTCAAGGACAATGGATCTGAGTTTTGATNAGGGGGAGGAAAATGGGAGGAGGTGGAAATTTTTAATAATAATAATAAAAAGATGCTATGACTGGAACACATGGCCTTGTATAGGGAATACTTGGGCCGGAGAGGTACCTTATTTGTTAAGTGAACTTGCTGCTCCTGTAGAGGACGTGGATCCAGTTTCCAGCACCCATGTGAGGAAACTCAGAACTGACTGTAACTCAAACATCATCTTGTAGTCTTGGGTGTCACTTGCATGCTTGTGGTGCAAATACAGACAAGTAGGGACACACACATGCAAAAAAAATAAACAAAAAACAACAACAACAAAGAAAACAAATTTTAAATTGTGGCTACCACTCAGTTTTTCTCTATTACTGTCCCAAATCAGAATATTCATTAAAAGAAAATCTGTTCTAGAAAACAACTCCTTCTATCTATCTTAATATTGATATTAAATTGATATTCTGAATACGTATAAAATATAATGTGTAATAAGTATTGAATAAAAATTGTTGATCAAGTGATCAGTACCTGCTTTATAAATATATTTGTTAGACAGAAAATATGAATCAATTCTTGTGTAAATCCTGAGTAGACTTTTTTAGGTCCTGGAATTGTTTCATTTCATCTAGTTACTATGATACATTTCTACTGTAAAGTTGTTGAAATTATAGGAACCATTTTAGTGATTGGAAAAGTTACAAAGATGGAAATTGTTCATTGCTCTGAATAAATAGTCTTGGTCCATGATAGACCATAGGTATAATAGTGGCTCAGTAGGTTAAACAATACATAACCAGGGATGTAAGACTTGTACCATCTAGATTTGTATAGAGATTCCCAATGATGTTATATACATTGAATCATCCAACAACACATAGCTCACAATGTATAACATTTTAAATCAAGGATTGACTATAACACATTTTTTAAAGGAGTAAAGTGATTTTGTTTTTGTAAACATTGTGAGAGCAATTTATCACTTAAGAAACCTCTCACTGGTTCCCGTAAATTGACATAACTTCTTACAAAGCAGTTTGTAAATGTATGGAATGAGTATTGAAATGTTTAAATTTTCATAAATCTCACTTCTGGAAACTAAACTTGATGATATAAAACAGTGTTTGAACAATTCAGTATATTTTAACTATGGAATTATTCATAATGCCAAACCACTAAAAACTAAATAGACAATTCTAAATACAAACTAAACAAGCCATACTAAGTTTAAATGCACTCTTGAATCCATAAGAATGCTGCTGATTTAGATGCATTCACAGTAGAAAGAAAGAGCAATAAGCCATGAACAACTCGACTTGCATTGTCTTTCTGTAGTGGATCTGTGGGCCCTTTTATTAAGTTCACTCCTATTTTAGTTTACTTCATGCTTCTAGTTTTCTACCATAATATATAATAAAAAAACACCTTCACTAAAATGAAAGTTTGCCACCTAAGTTCTGATTGTTTATCTTCACCATGTCTATGAATGGCTTCCCCCATTCAGCTGTGCATGTTTGACTTCAATCTAGTGTTTTAGTGACCAGGCTAATCTAATTTGATGTATGCATAGACTCTAAAATATTAATGGGGGAATGTGTATTGATGAGACAAAAGGTTAACTTCCCAAAGAAGATGAAACAATGCTAACAGCTTCTAAGTCAGCCCCTTCAAACATTTATCAATGCCACAGACACCTTGAAAGCTGCCTTTGGAAGACATTGAAGGAACATCTGTTCACAAAATTTGTGGCAGTGAATTCCTATTTGCATTGAAAATGTAAACTTGTGGCTCCAACAGCTATGCAAGATAGAAATGTAGTAGATAAGAGATTAATAGATAGACATAAAGATGAATTGACATATAGATGATTGACAGATGACCAATAGATAAGTAGATAATAGATATGATAATCAAATAGACAGTAGATATTTAATGATAGAGAAAAGATGACTAGTTAATTATCTAAGTAGATAGACAGATGGTAAATAAGATAATATGGTAGAATGAAAACAAAGCAAACATTTCCATATTTTCACTGTTTTTTAAATGAATATTTCATTACACATAGCCACATATGCATATCTTTATTTCAATTTGGCACTTATATTTGATAGGGAATCATAGACATTTTGATTTGGAAACCTAATTTTATTTTACTTTCTAAAATTGAAGTGTATGATTTTGTTTGCATGTTTTATCTGTGTAACTCATTTTTGTCTGGTACCTGGGGTAACGTGCAGATTTCAGATTCCTTGGAATTTGTACTACAGATCATTTTGAGCCACCATATGGCTGCTAGGAATCAAACCCAGGAACTCTGGAGGAGCAGCCACTTGGTTTACTACTGTGGTTATGCTTACTTTTAAAAATATTTTTGGTGCTTCACTTTAACAATTCCTAAGAATTCCTGAACACAGGTTGTCATCATTGCTACTAAGCATTTTTTGAATAACCAAGAGAGAAGAAGAAAAATAATATTTATTATCTTGAAAATCCGTGATTTTCAGTTTGTTTAAGTATGATCCAGAAGCCTCAATCTGAAAATTGATATTACAGTATTAGCAAGGTTACATCTTGCCACTTCCCTCCTACTGATTAACAACCTACTTGTGATATTTATTCACAATCAACTGTTCTCATATTTTACTTCCTTAAGTAGATAAAAGAAAACTATAACAAATACCTAGAATTTTCATTAATCCTGAGTTTCTCTGCTTTGTCCAGAAATCTTTACAATTATAAATGAACAGTCATACTCAAGGATCACAGGGAAAGCCCAAGAATCTTTGAGATGCCCATGCAGAACTCAGAGTCTTGGTCCTTGTCTTTTCTACTAATCCATTTGATAACTATACTGTGTAAAGGCAATCACATATCATGCTATTTTTCTAGTTTATTTAATAAAGTACCATATGCATTGATATATTTTTTTCTATTTTAAATAATTACTTTTGTTTGAGAATTTTATGCATGGATGTAAGTGTTTTTTTATCAAATCCACTTTCTTTTTATTTATTAGATTTTAAAAAAAAATACCAATCCAAGTTCCCACTCCCTCCATTTCTCCCATTCCCTCCGCACGCCCTCCCACCCTACCCCTATCTAATCCTCAGAGGGTAAGGTACATACATTACTTTGTGGAAGGTCTAAGGCCCTCCATACTTCATCTAGGCTGAGTGAGGTATACATCCAAAGAGAATAGGATCCCAAAAAGCCAGTACATGCAGTAGAGATAAATCCTGGTGCCACTGTCGGTATCCCTTCTGTCTGCCCCAGCCATGCAACTGTCAACCACATTCAGAGGGACTAGTTTGGGTCCTTTGTTTGCTCATTCCCAGTATGGCTTGAGTTGGTGTGTTCCTTTTAGCTCAAGTAAACTGTTTCAGTGGGATAATTCATCATGGTCTTGACCTCTTTGCTCATATTCTCATCTCGTCTACTTCAACTGGACTTTGGAAGCACAGTCCAGTACTCTGATGTAGATCTCTGCCTCTATTTTCAACAATTGCTGGATGAAGGTCCATGGTGATATTTAAGATAATCATCAGTCTGACTACAGGGCAAGTCAAGATGGAGGAAGTACAGAGATGAGAGCAAGGAAAGAGATATCTTAATTGAGGGAGCCATTATAGAGTTAGCAGAAACCTGGCTCTAGCAAAATTCCCAAGAATCCACAAGGATGACGGCAGCTAAAACCCTAAGCAATAGAGGAGAACGGACCTGATCTTGACTTGTCCTGTAGTCAAATCCACTTTCAAATATCGCTCCTCTAATTTCTTCCTCTATCCCTTACCACTTTCCCCTCCCAATATCATGTACTGTGTTTTCAACCATAATGCGTCTACTTAGAGTCCCCTGTGTGGACATGGGTGTAGGACCATCTAATGGAGCATCTGGCCTTTCTAGATCACATTCTAGAACCAAGCTGACTGTCCTCTGTCAGCCATCATCAACTGTCAATAATTTATATACTTCTGTACCTCCATTTTATCATACTAAAACTTCTAAAATGTCCTGTTATTAAAACAATATTCAAGGATAATCAAGTCTCTGTGTTTGTGTCCCCTTTCAAAGATACTAGAGTTAGAAACGGAGCCATTTCTAGTGAATATTCTAGTATGTGACTATTGGTATTTTATATTGACTGACTAATTGTTAAGGATTAAGCAGGTAAGATATCTGTGGCTATAGTGTTCAGTTGGCATCAAGGAAAATCTTTTCCAGCACTGCGACCATATGGGAAAGTTCTGAGTAATGGAGACCTTTCAAATCCTGTCATGCAAATATGCTGCTGTCACACAAGGGCAGAGGCAGGAGAAAATTGACAAATGGCTCTGAGGATGTCTACCTTGAGACTTCTCTGAATGAGAAATGATGGTCTCAGGTATTCCTCACCCATTTTTAAACTCTTTAAAATGACTTCAGATAAGATAAATAGCAGAAATTTGACCAGAGATAAGTAAAGGTGATGGGATTGCAGATTCATAGCAACTTTTTAAGTGCTCTGAATTTCCTTTATGGGCCTCACGTGGGCCATCCATATAGAAAGTCTATGTTTCAACCCAGATTTGACAGACCTACCTGATACTCTTGCGAGCAGAATAGCAAAAAGTTTAGAGGAGTCTCAGGTGTTCAAATGGGTGTACTCTCAGGTCCTGACAGCTGTTTAAGCTTTGACATCCATGGAAACACGAGACGGAGATTTTAAACTCTTCTCGTTATACTTTTAATCAGCAACTTAGACAAAGACACAACTAGAAAATTAAAATCAAATTGTGCAGGAAACATGTATGTATCATGTGTACTATTAATGAAAAATTAATTATATATATTTAACTATATAATATATAGTCTAGCATGGTAATGACTGCAATTTTTCAGATTAAAGGTGAATATTTTTATAATTTCAGTGAAAAGAATCAGAAGTAGCCACTAGTTTGAGAGATGCTAATTAGCTCTTAAAGCTTTTATTATCAGAGATTATAAAGATGGTGTTAACTATTTAGGCCAAATGCTCTGTTAGTGTCATATTCTCTGATTTGCTCTGCATTGTACTGTACTCTTCTGCAATTTTGGACATTTTGAAGACATATTATATTTGTGCTTTACGGTGCACACTCATAACTGTAATGTTAAGAGAGACATGAGAAAAGAAAAAGAGTTATAGGGGTATGGGCTAAAGTGTGAACATGGGGTGTAAAGAAAGGACAGGTAGAGAAATGTTTTCTTGTCACAAAGAATCTGTATTTTAACCTTGTGTGTGTGTGTGCTCATGTGCGCATGTGCAAGTGAGCACATATGTGTGGTGTACTGTGCATATCTATGTTTGGGATTTCACACAGCTTGTGTGTGTTTGAGAGTCTTCACATGTCTGTGTGTGCGCAGAGGCCAGAGAATGGTGTGTGGTGTCTTCCTCCTCGTTCACAGGTTTATTCCCTGGAGACAGTCTCTCCCCAGAGGTGAAATTTGAGCTGTTAGTCTAGGTTAGAAACCAACAGGCCCCAGTAACGCTTCTGTCTCTGGCTGCCTGTGTGTTGTCCTTACAGGTATGGAAGCGTCACATTCCACTGGCTTTGTGGGTGCTAGGAAATGAACTCAGGGTCTTAAGTTTGCACAGCACAGTAGTTATGCTCTCAGCCATCTCTCCAGCCCTTTAAAATATATTTAAAAATACAATTCAAAACGTAGTGTTTGTGTTGTCCCTAGGGACACATATAGTTGTGATTAAGAGAGAGGATCACCAACTTTACACAATATAAACAGTGTTTAAGAAAAGCTTATTGAAATCCCAGTACAATCTATAAATATTTAGTCATCTAAATATTGGTGTTGATTATTCTATTTAGCATAGGAAATTATTTTAAAGGAATCCTCACGTCAAGCTAAAGGCAGTGAGGCACAACCACACCAGTAGATTTCCCTGTGTCCCTTACTGCTGTAAGACCTTACATATTTCTCTAGCCATCCAAAACATGTTCATAACATGGCTCTGACCTGAAGATTTTAACAGACTGGTCCAGGCCTGTATGTCAGGGCACTCATCCCAGATTCATTCTCCAATCATTTGAAAGGAAAAGGAAAAGATTTATACATGAGCTTTAATTCCTAGACTGAGCTGCTAAAGACATTGTATTCAATGCAGAGAAGAGGCTTTTAATAAACATGTCTTCAGTTTTCTCAGTGTCTGTGAGACACAGTTATCAGGAACATTAGCTTCGTATGCCAAATAATGACAACTTCATTGCTAATAAAATTTAGAGCTCTGACACTTTGAAGTTTGCTATTTCTATTCAGAAATGTGAAGCTTGACTTGAGGTAACTAAATTTTAATAAAATTTGATAGTTTTGTCTCCAGCATGGCAGAATATTTTACAAACGACAGGAGCCTTAATGCTGTATCTATATAGAAATTCATAGCTGCAGAAAAGATTGTTCTATCTCATCTCTCCAGAAAGGAGACATTGAAACATTGAATGTGGCAACATTATATACTACAAGCATCTCATTAAACTTCCTTTTGTGCTTGCGGAAGAGTGACAACCTGTGGAGTAGGCACAGATGCTAGTTGCTGAAAGTTATCAGAAAATATTAGATGGCAAAGAAGCCATAGTTGTGCTCTTCTGAAATACACTCAATTAAATAAAATGGCTATGAGATATTCATAGATGTCTTATTGATTACTAAAAACCTCTGTGATACCCATCATCATATCAAGTTTCATAATTTCAAAGAATCCCCTGATGTAGGAGGGTCATTTGTCTATGTGTTACATTCATTTGTTAATAAAGAAACTGCCTTGGCCTTTTGATA
>LOEQ01004208.1:72598-90681 GCA_001685075.1 Bramus lutescens
AGAACAGAATGCTGGGAGAAAGAAAGCCGAGTCAGGCAGACACATGAAGCTCCGACCCAAGATGGATGTGGATTAGAATCTTTCCGGTAAGCCATCATCTAGTGGTGCTACATATATTAATAGAAATGGATTAATCAAGGTGTGAGAATTAGCCAAGAAGAGGCTAGATATAATGGGCCAGGCAGTGTTTAAATGAATAAAATTTATGTGCTGTTTTTTTCGGGATATAAGCTAGCCATGCGGGAGGTGGGCCGGACTAAAAGCAGGCCTGCTCCCCTTTCACTACAATCCCCCATTACTGAATTATCTAGTCAAGACACACTAAAGTGAATGAAAACAAGGGAATGTGATTTTAAAAGTCAAACGAAAAGAAGGTGAAAAATAGTGTTTCTGTGTAGGACAGGGAAGATGTGCTCATGATCTCACAGATTCTCTGGTCCCTGCCTAAGACCTGAGTAAGATCATATCAGTCAATAGTCTAGCATATAGGGGAACAGGGCATAGGTTCGCTCACCCTAGTTGAGGAGCTAAGTGATGACTCCTGGAGGAGGCAGAGTCACATGATCTTTTGTATGTGGTTCCTGGTTAGTTGACCGTATTCTTGTAGATGGTCCATATCTATGTACGTGCAAGAAAACACTTACGAGATTCAGTGGTTTAATTTAACAAAAGAAAGAAAAGAAAAAAATATAAGAACACCTGAAGTTAAGAGAGTTCTGTAAGAAGTGCCATCTGGGAGGATTTGGATGGAAGGCTGAGGGTAAAATTGACTGAATTTCATTGCATAAATATATACGAAAATCTCAAAACATAAAATCAAATAAATTTTTAAAACAAAATTTTAATGTAATACTTTCTTGTTGAACCCAAGATATTTTAGAAAGCTATCACTTAATTTTTAGTATTTTATACAATATGGATAATATTATAAACAATATTATATTATATAATACAATAAAAGGATTATATTTACAGTTACACCACCTCTTCCATATCCCACTTCTTTTCGTTGCTCACCCAATTTTGTATCTCATTTTTAACCTCTAGGACATCTAATGTTCCAATGGAATGGGATCACCTTACTAGGGTAAGTTTCTACCATTTTTTAATAGGAAACTGATCTTCTTCTTCTAAATGTAAACAATTGCCAATAGCTCTTGGTTTAGGCAAGGGAATTCATACCCACCTCCTCCCTAAATATTGGAATGCTGCCAGACATGAGTTTGCTCTGTCTTTGTGTGAATTCATGCATGCATTGTATCTGCCTGCTGTGTCCATTCCTGTGTCACTGTTTTCTTGAGACATTCACTGTCTCTAGCTTTTACAATCTTTCTGTCCCTTCTGCAATAATCTCTGAACTTAAGTTTGAGATTTTGGAGGGTTGTGTGTACTCTCCATTTATGGCTAAGTGTACGGTGTAAACTCTTATTTTCTATACTAGGCCAGTCGTAGATCTTTGTGTTAATTTACATACAAATGCTAATGTATATGGGTGTGTATGTGTGTATGTGTATGGGGGAGATGAACATTAATAAATTTTAAATGCATAATGATATTTTCAACACAATTATTTCATTGCTTAGCTTATTTCTAATGTTCTTTATTGCATATTTTAAGCTATCTGAAAAATGAATACTGTGATTATACTTGCTTGTGCAAGTACATTGAACTACTTAGTAAAAGGGGTTACTATTAATTGATATAACAAGACTCTCAGAAAAAGAATATTCATCTATTTCCACTTCTAATTGTATATAAATCTAGTATATTCAATTTTAATTTTTTATTTCATTTACCCTTAAATTTCTCAGAGAATTGCAAATGTAATATAAATATAAATATAAAAGAAGATATTTAGTGTCAAACTGACATATGACTCTTAGACCTTCTTGATTGCTGAATGTTTAATCTCAAGAACTCTTTGCACATATATTTCTCAAAAGCCAATATTTTGGATTTCCAAGCAATTCTATTGAGTTAAGTTGCTATCAGATGCGATTTCTTCTCCTCAGTGTAAGGGTAGGTGCACTTCTGACAGCTATTATCAAAAGGGTTGTGAGCATGAGTCACAGGATGAATTTACACAAAGCTGAGTACTCTGCACACACTCTCTGCACTGTACTGCGAAGGGCCGGTTAAACAAAACATGCCTTGAGCCAGCATGCCATCCAAAGTTGACTTTACAATTTAAGCTTTAGAATACCAAGCAATGATACTAAACATAATATAGCTCAGTTAAAACATATCCTAAATTTGAGATGTAAAATCATCAATCACAGAAGTCAAAAGCCCCTTGAAGAAATCCACAATTCATCTTCCATACCTGTTGTCTCACTCTAAATTTCAAATGATTAAGCATTTGCCTAAAGGATCCTATTACTCCTAGAAGGATCAGTGGGCTTGATAATATCACTATTTGGAAACTTGAAAAATTTCCACAACTTCCAAACACCCAATATTAAGAGTATCTCATTAACTCCCTTCTATGTCCGTTCACTGCTTATCGATAACACTTATTGACTGAGCCACATCATTGTGTCAGGTACCACTAACGACACTTTCTGTAACAACACATTCATTACCTTGAAAGGCACGATGCTCCTAAAGATGAAAATGTGTGCATACAAGTGAAAATAGTAAACATGATAATGTTATTAATGTTATGTAAAATGGAGGAGACTATGGTGGGCTGACAATAATTAGTGATGCTGCAAGGTAGGTAAGGTGGATATTTCCCACAGAGGAAATGCACACAGAATTTACAGAACTCCCAATGTGTGCTTCCTTTATGCTAACTAGATATCAACTATGGTAAAAGTCGTACTTTTGCGCGACCTGTCGTTAATGTTCGCACACCCTCTTCCCCTTGTCTGAGTGTAGTAAATAACTGAAACATAATTAAACCTGAGGCACAAATGAGCTGCTCTTAATCATTCATTTAAATTCTATGCATGTAATGTCTTCTTTCAAGTGTACGTGATGTTCTGCCCCATTACATCATCTAAGAAAGTCCAAGTGTTTGAAGTTTTAGGTCCATAAATAAACTGTTATGATGTTTCTCTCTTGTAAGAAAAAATAACGTTTGATGCAAAAGTAATTTCTCTTAAATTAAGCATCTGACAAGTATTTTCTTCATGTAGAGCTCATGAACAATGTGGTTGATTCAGAACACACTTTAATATTTTAATTAATGTCTGGAAAGTTGCTAGGAAACATAAAACAAAGTATTCATTGAAAAAGATACTATATGCATACTTTTTACTTCAAATTAAACTGAATTATGTAGCTTAAGGATTTTTCTCTTACCTAAATTATTTTAATTTTCNAAAAAATATAAGAACACCTGAAGTTAAGAGAGTTCTGTAAGAAGTGCCATCTGGGAGGATTTGGATGGAAGGCTGAGGGTAAAATTGACTGAATTTCATTGCATAAATATATACGAAAATCTCAAAACATAAAATCAAATAAATTTTTAAAACAAAATTTTAATGTAATACTTTCTTGTTGAACCCAAGATATTTTAGAAAGCTATCACTTAATTTTTAGTATTTTATACAATATGGATAATATTATAAACAATATTATATTATATAATACAATAAAAGGATTATATTTACAGTTACACCACCTCTTCCATATCCCACTTCTTTTCGTTGCTCACCCAATTTTGTATCTCATTTTTAACCTCTAGGACATCTAATGTTCCAATGGAATGGGATCACCTTACTAGGGTAAGTTTCTACCATTTTTTAATAGGAAACTGATCTTCTTCTTCTAAATGTAAACAATTGCCAATAGCTCTTGGTTTAGGCAAGGGAATTCATACCCACCTCCTCCCTAAATATTGGAATGCTGCCAGACATGAGTTTGCTCTGTCTTTGTGTGAATTCATGCATGCATTGTATCTGCCTGCTGTGTCCATTCCTGTGTCACTGTTTTCTTGAGACATTCACTGTCTCTAGCTTTTACAATCTTTCTGTCCCTTCTGCAATAATCTCTGAACTTAAGTTTGAGATTTTGGAGGGTTGTGTGTACTCTCCATTTATGGCTAAGTGTACGGTGTAAACTCTTATTTTCTATACTAGGCCAGTCGTAGATCTTTGTGTTAATTTACATACAAATGCTAATGTATATGGGTGTGTATGTGTGTATGTGTATGGGGGAGATGAACATTAATAAATTTTAAATGCATAATGATATTTTCAACACAATTATTTCATTGCTTAGCTTATTTCTAATGTTCTTTATTGCATATTTTAAGCTATCTGAAAAATGAATACTGTGATTATACTTGCTTGTGCAAGTACATTGAACTACTTAGTAAAAGGGGTTACTATTAATTGATATAACAAGACTCTCAGAAAAAGAATATTCATCTATTTCCACTTCTAATTGTATATAAATCTAGTATATTCAATTTTAATTTTTTATTTCATTTACCCTTAAATTTCTCAGAGAATTGCAAATGTAATATAAATATAAATATAAAAGAAGATATTTAGTGTCAAACTGACATATGACTCTTAGACCTTCTTGATTGCTGAATGTTTAATCTCAAGAACTCTTTGCACATATATTTCTCAAAAGCCAATATTTTGGATTTCCAAGCAATTCTATTGAGTTAAGTTGCTATCAGATGCGATTTCTTCTCCTCAGTGTAAGGGTAGGTGCACTTCTGACAGCTATTATCAAAAGGGTTGTGAGCATGAGTCACAGGATGAATTTACACAAAGCTGAGTACTCTGCACACACTCTCTGCACTGTACTGCGAAGGGCCGGTTAAACAAAACATGCCTTGAGCCAGCATGCCATCCAAAGTTGACTTTACAATTTAAGCTTTAGAATACCAAGCAATGATACTAAACATAATATAGCTCAGTTAAAACATATCCTAAATTTGAGATGTAAAATCATCAATCACAGAAGTCAAAAGCCCCTTGAAGAAATCCACAATTCATCTTCCATACCTGTTGTCTCACTCTAAATTTCAAATGATTAAGCATTTGCCTAAAGGATCCTATTACTCCTAGAAGGATCAGTGGGCTTGATAATATCACTATTTGGAAACTTGAAAAATTTCCACAACTTCCAAACACCCAATATTAAGAGTATCTCATTAACTCCCTTCTATGTCCGTTCACTGCTTATCGATAACACTTATTGACTGAGCCACATCATTGTGTCAGGTACCACTAACGACACTTTCTGTAACAACACATTCATTACCTTGAAAGGCACGATGCTCCTAAAGATGAAAATGTGTGCATACAAGTGAAAATAGTAAACATGATAATGTTATTAATGTTATGTAAAATGGAGGAGACTATGGTGGGCTGACAATAATTAGTGATGCTGCAAGGTAGGTAAGGTGGATATTTCCCACAGAGGAAATGCACACAGAATTTACAGAACTCCCAATGTGTGCTTCCTTTATGCTAACTAGATATCAACTATGGTAAAAGTCGTACTTTTGCGCGACCTGTCGTTAATGTTCGCACACCCTCTTCCCCTTGTCTGAGTGTAGTAAATAACTGAAACATAATTAAACCTGAGGCACAAATGAGCTGCTCTTAATCATTCATTTAAATTCTATGCATGTAATGTCTTCTTTCAAGTGTACGTGATGTTCTGCCCCATTACATCATCTAAGAAAGTCCAAGTGTTTGAAGTTTTAGGTCCATAAATAAACTGTTATGATGTTTCTCTCTTGTAAGAAAAAATAACGTTTGATGCAAAAGTAATTTCTCTTAAATTAAGCATCTGACAAGTATTTTCTTCATGTAGAGCTCATGAACAATGTGGTTGATTCAGAACACACTTTAATATTTTAATTAATGTCTGGAAAGTTGCTAGGAAACATAAAACAAAGTATTCATTGAAAAAGATACTATATGCATACTTTTTACTTCAAATTAAACTGAATTATGTAGCTTAAGGATTTTTCTCTTACCTAAATTATTTTAATTTTCTTGAGATTAGTTTAGAATTAATGCAATAGAGTATGAGACAGATAGGTAGGTAGATAGATAGATAGATAGATAGATAGATAGATAGATAGATAGATAGATGATAGATAGATAGATAATACACATATACACACAGATGGATACATAGGTAGATACATAGAGCTATAATTAACAACTATTGTCTGATTTGTGAGTGGGAGGGAGGGAGGGAGGGAGGGAGAGAGAGAGAGAGAGAGAGAGAGAGAGAGGAGAGAGAGTATATGCAAATATCCTAAAGGCATTTCTTCTTTTCTTCAATGTGTTGTAAGTAAGCTTAACTATGAAACTGCATAGAGTGGTAGAATTTTTTTATAATAGGTCAAATATATATTTTTGAACGACATATAGCCAGATAAGCATTCTTCTTGGCTACTACTAATTCAAGAAATAAAAATTTTCTGAGACATGATAGTAGTGTAAAAAGTAGCAATGTCACACACTGACATAATTTCCTACAGCAAGGATACGAACTGATTCTTTCTTAATAGACATTGACATGATATAGGATTGTAGAGATGGAAATTTGAACAAGAGGAACTTAATTAGCTGCACACATCAAAACCTGCCTTGGACACTTGAAGTTCGAGGAGATCTTTTCAATGCTTAAATAAACCTTGGCACATCCAAGAGTTGTTATAGAGCTCTTAAACAGCATTCAAGTCTTTTGAGATTTTTTTACAAGCTCTCTGAATCACATTCTTTCTCTCTCCATCTGCAATATGTGTCCTCTCTCTTATGTTTTGTCTGATTTGCTGAACAAAATATAGAGCCCTTGGAGTGGTCACTGTGCCAGTGCTGACCCACAGACTCATTTCCCTACAAAGCTGCCTATTACCCTTTTAAAATACAGCTCAGATTGCATCCTTTGACTCCCATATCTCTCTGTTACACCTAACTCCTTTTAGAATTCTATTCAACCTTCCCCTTAATTCGTTCATGATCTTGGTCATTCCTACTTTCATATTTTATTTTCTGTCCTTTCTGTACATGAAAGATAAAAAATATGTTAGCCACAAGGTTTAAGTTCATGTTTGTACTCCATGTTTTATTTCCTAGAAGACCTTTGTCCAAAATTGGTATCTAGATAAATACTATTTAAAGTTCAGCCAAATGCTCTTTGCTTCACAGGAAGCTCAGGACTGCTGTTGACCATATTCTGCAAGCCTCTATCACAAACTGGTGCATATCACTTTGAAAACAAACATAAAGGCAAGTGTATATTCCTTAGTTTCCTTATAGAGGGGAGTTTGGGATGAAAGTTCCCTTCCTGGATGTGGTTTGAATTATCTTTAGACAACAAATATTTAAAATAAAAAAGTGTTGAAGTAAGAGGGATGCAGAGAGAAGAATGAAACTGGATAAAGCTGGCAGTTCTTATTGCTTACATTTTTACTANCTGAATGCTTGGAAATTAAAAGAAATTGTTACATAATTGGTAGAAAGATCATATTTAAGGTTCAGACTAACAAGGAAATTAACTATAGTGAACAGTCTAATTTTAAAAACCAATGTAATATGAGAATTTAATATTCCTGCAAACATCCACTACCACTATGCTCAGCTCACTTGGATATAAAATTACTCAACAGTCTAGAAACTTCTCATAGGGAAATTATGTTCATATAACTAAAGTATGTTCTTACATTGTATTTACATTTAACAGATATAGATAATTCGAAGAAGCGAACTATCTGTCAATTTCTATATTTTATTCTGACTTGACACTGACTGTACTGATGAAGGTAAAAGACCCATCCCTTATGGTGGATGCCTTGCTCAGCCTTGATGCAGTGGGGTGGTAGAGGTATGGGAAAGAGAATTATGGGAAGAGGAAAGTTTTAGTCTGCAGTAGCCACCCAGACAGAAAGGAAGCCAGACAACTAGTAAGCAAGATGTGACTGACTCACCAAAAAAGGTACCAAGTCATGTGGCTAACACATACAAGAATTATGGGCTAATATAAATTACAAGTTAATAAGTTTATAAGAATCCTGAACTACTAGGTCAACCAGTTTATAATTAATGTAGACCCCTGTGTATTTCTTTGGGACTGAATGACTGGGATCTGGTTGACATCAGTCAACATTGGCATCTTTTTCTATCACTGTAAATATTTTATTTATCTTCTACCTAGTAATATTAGCTTAGTTACCTTAGCATGCAATGTTCACACTGGGGACTGTTCGTCTAAGCATGTCAGAGGACAGATTGTATTGTCATGACCCTTTACATAAAGTTCAGTAGCAGTAGAGAAATCAAATCACTTCAAGGTTAGAAGCGTCCTCCCTGCTGAAGAGTTTCCACAGTTATAGATGTTCCTATCCAGGCTGTTAGTAGAGGAAGGTCATCAACAGTTGCACCCACCTTTGAATCCTGTGAACTATAATAAGGACTAGTCTAGTACTATATGTCCATGGTTACAATGGTGTTATGAATGCTATGTGGTACCTTCCACTTTCTGGCTTGCTTGCAGACCCGAGTGAATTGTTCCCTGGTATAGTAAATCTGGCCAAGCAACAATGGCTGGGGAACTCACAGGGTTTAGGGGAAAACTTACTTCAATTATTTCTTAATGTACACAGTCTCATCCTGCCTTCTAAATACATACCTCTATATCTACAGATAAGTGAGTTATTCAGGCATCAACTGAGAAGCTTCTTTGTACATTAGATGGTAGTTGTTACACAGACTGACAACATGTCATAGTCCAGAGAGTAAAAGGAATAGCCATAAATGGGACATCTATATTACAAACCTTCACCCTAAAGCTCAGGTAACATTTCTGTAATAGTGAACATAAAGAATCAGAGATTAGGGAGGACTGGAGAAAACAGTGCGGTCTGTACATGACAGAACTCCAGAACTCATATGATCTTCAAGGTGGTATCAGTGAAGAAAGACATAAGGAAGAACTGATACCCAGGAGGCTACACTGCTGGTCAGTAGTGCACTTGTCATTTGTATTTCCTAATGGACAACATAAAAGCTCTGACAATCCATTCTTCCAGGAAAGCCAAGAAAGACTGACATAAAGTGCTTCAGGATCAGCAGTGTCAATACTTTGTAAACTGTCAAAAGGACTTCACAGTATCAGGGGTGTTTACTTAAGCCAAAACAATCTTGGTGAAGAGTGAGCTTTGTGTCATTTTAGCATGTCACATTTTCACCTAATTTTAAACCCACTGTAGAACAAAACAGACAGACAGCTTCTGGAATGTCAGAGAAAGTTTAGAGCTCCTCAAAAACATTGTCTACTCAAACCACCAAATGGCTAACAAAAGAATGCCTTACCATGGATCGTATTTGTCTCAAACGGCAGAATGTTGATATTTGTTAAAACTTTAAAAGAAATAAATATCAATTATAAAAACATAAATTATTCAAGTGAAGAATTCACTAGAATGTTACACTTGTTACAAAGTCAGTGAATCCAATGACTTTGAGAACAGCTGGCTATGATTATTAAATCTATAAAAAGAAAATGCAAAATGGAAGCAAAATGAACAGACTTGAAGTAAAGAGTGGATAACCTTACTAAATGTGCCTACTGGGTGTTCCAGAGGTACAAGAGTGAAGAAAAGTCCAATAAGTTGCTTCAGGAAATATAGGCTGTAAGACTTCCAAGTAGTCTGAACACCAGTCAGCTTCTTACAATGGTCAGGGGATCATCATTTGCTCTGCCTTCTTTCATTCTGATTTGTATTGGAAGATCTGGCTAAGGTGATTGGATGGGGGAGCAGAGTGAAATGAAATGTGAATTGTATCTTGTCTTAGGAGAGAGGATCCCACCCTCAAAAAATGACTTCATTCCACAGGTGGAGGAATATAGATACATACAAAGATGCGCACACACAAACATACATGTGCACATACACAAATACACTCAAATCAATTAACATATAAGTGTACTGAGATGGCCAAATATAATATAACTATAAAAATTAATAAAATTAAGCATCAAATATTTAATTAAAGATAATTCAATTCATAATGGCATGCAAGAGACAATATTGCTGAATTAAACACTCTCTTCTCCACACCCCACCTTTCTCTCTTTAACATGTACACACACACACACACACATACACACACACTCACACTCACACTCACTTCCATTGAACAATTTATACCCTGAAAACACCAAAACACTGTTGAATGAAGGTGAAGATTTGAATAGATGGGAAACTATCCCATTCTATATATTTGAAAAGAAGATGAGCATATTCCTCTAATTCACCTTTAGAGTAAGCACAACTGTGGTTGCTTTCTGAGCATAATTGACAAAGTATTCCTAAAGAAATATGGGAACTCAACTGAAAAATAGCATAATCTTGAGGAAATTTTCACTTTCCAGAATTTAAATCTTATTATAAGAATCCCAGTAACTAAAGCAATACATTATGGCATGTGAATTAATTTACAGGTTTGTGTTGTAGAAATGAAAGAATGTAAAAATTAATATTATAATTTCAACAAAGTTACTAGATAATTTTAAAATGGTATTGGTAGAAATAAATATTCCCACAGAACATATATGACTCAGAATCTATCACATTCACAAATTCAAATTCAACAGGAAACAATATGCATTAAAAATGTAGAACATATATAATAAGAAGGCCTAGGACAAATCTTTTTGATATTAAATTAGGTAGTAGTTTTCTCATGTCAGACTCTAAAAGCATAAGCACATTAAGCAACAAAAATGATTATTAGAATAAAAATGCTTTCATACTTCAAATCATATAAAACAAGCATAAACAAACAACAAACTGTTTGAAAATAGTAAAAAATAATAGAAATGACAAAAATATATGAGAGTAATAATAATGTGTTTAGTATGTATTGTG
This sequence comes from Bramus lutescens, assembly GCA_001685075.1. NCBI lineage: Eukaryota > Metazoa > Chordata > Mammalia > Rodentia > Cricetidae > Bramus > Bramus lutescens. Next base: position 83,454 of record LOEQ01004208.1, read on the forward strand.
TATAATAATATATAAACAAGCATTTATTTTAGATAAATAATAGTACTTCAATGGGTAAATAATTAGAAATATCTTTCCCTTGAGAACTCTACGAATTAACAAAACTCCCATAATAGTTCTCAGCTTCATTAATCTGCAAAGAAATGCAAATCAAATCCACAAAGAAATGCACCACTTTGCATCCACTAAGATTGTTCTAATACAAAAGACTAAGAAGGGGAAGTTTGTTGGAACAGGAAACCACTTGTTTCGGCTGCCTGGCAGCTTAGACCCTAAAATAATCACACAGAAACTATAATATTTAAATCACTGCATGGCCCATTAGCTCTACCTTCTTATTGGCTAACTCTTACATATTAATTTAAACCCTTTCTATTAATCTGTGTATTGCCACATGGCAGTGGCTTACCAGCAATATTTCAGCATGTCTGTTTCTGGCAGCAGCTTTATGACTTCTCTCTAAACTCTACCTCCCTTCTCCCAGAATTCAATTTAGTTTTCCATGCCTATCTCTGTTTTCCTATAGTTCTGCTATAGGCCCAAAGCAGTTCCTTTATTAACCAATGATACTTACAGCATACAGAGGGGAATCCAATATCATCTCCCCTTTTCTGACTAAATGAAAAGGAAGGCTTTATCTTTAACATATTAAAATTACATATAATAAACAGGTATCAAGAAAAAATTATAGTTATAATATTTATATATACACTTTATTTTTTATCATAATTAAGGAAAACTATAACTATAAATTCTTCAACTGCATCAAAGACTCTAGAAGAATATAATATTACCTAAGTAAACTGGAAGTGCATTGTAAGCAACATCCAAAACTCTAGAAATGACAGAGATATCTTGCTGCCTGGACAATAACCCTAAGTTCTTCTGTATTGTTGGGGCATTCATCTTCAGCCTACAGATGATATCCAAAATATATAAGGTACTCAAAAACTTCATTAGAAAAAAGCCTAATTTTAAATCATCAGGCTATCTACTTACCTTATCCCTGCTATTGTCTTTAAAATGACTTTCTTACACTGTGGAGTCAGAGATTATCCATCAACTTTGAGCCCCTTAAATACTTAGTTGAAATTTTGGTAGGCATTGTATTTATGTTGCAAATTAATTAGAATATACTGGCTTCTAAATTTTAAGTTGTCTATCTGTGGATACAGATATCTCACTATTTTCTTTAATCATCTAAAATTAGTGACATTTCTCTTCTCAATCTGCTAGGTAAATTACTAGTCACTAAATTTATAATTGTCATGAATGGTATCTTTTTCTGGTGTATTTCTAATCAGGCTTTTATATACAAGGTGCTGTTCTATCATTTTTGTAAGCAGATATTTTTTAAATGGGGCAAAAGATATAAGCATATGAGAAAAAATAATCAGAACTACAAATAATTCCCTGAGTCCAAACACTTACTTAGATCTCAGCATGGGATGAATGTCTATTAAAAAAAAAAAACCCATATCTTGCAGACAGGACAGGTATAGGCTGAAGGTTTTGTGGCTGGGTTGGTGTTCAGGTTTTTCTTTCTGTAGCCTGCAGAGTACCCTTTCCAGCTGAGAGACTAGAATGCTGGGGTGACTGTCCAAGCCTGCACAAACATGGCATATCTACATTAAATGATCTGTTTGGAAGCTGTCCTCATGGAGCCCCTATGGCAGTTTTGAGAAAATTATCTTTTTTCCTAGCATCAGCTTGGGAATATTAGGTACCTCCACAGGATGCTCTTGACCATCAACTTAGCCAAATGTAACCCAATGCTGTATATATGTTTGAAATGATTCATATGTATTTATATAATATGTATATAATATATATTAGAAATAATTCCTAATGATTCGCAGCTGTACCCACAACTGCTGCCTTATCTAGTCATAATCAGAGAGGCTTCCTCCAGAAGCAGATGAAAATGGGTACAGAAACCCAAAGCCAGGTATTATTCAAAGAGAGTCTAAATTTGAGGTCTCCCTTAGGTCCCATACATTGGAGATCCAGGAACCCAANTATCTAGTCATAATCAGAGAGGCTTCCTCCAGAAGCAGATGGGAATGGGTACAGAGACCCAAAGCCAGGTATTATTCAAAGAGAGTCTAAATTTAAGGTCTCCCTTCAGTCCCATACATTGGAGATCCAGGAACCCAATGAAGAGCGGGAGGAAACATTATAGAGTCAGAGGAGGTGGACACCAGGAGAACATGACCCACAGAATCAACTAAGTATATAGACTCACAGAGACAGAAATGGCAAGTACAGTGCCTGCATGGGTCTGCAACAGGTCCTCTGCATGTATAATATGATTATTAGGTTGGTGTCTGGTGAGACTACTAACACCGGAAGTAGGTGTATTTCTGACCATTTTGCCTGCTCTTGAGACTCTATTTCCTGTTGTGTTGTCTTGTCCAGCCTTGATAGATAGAAAAGCCTTGTCACCTTTTCTAGCTGTACTAGGTTTTCTCCTGTTTGGCTGTCATCTTTTAGAGGCTTGGCTTCACTGAAGAAAAAACTGAGAAGAAATCGGTCTGGGGGAGTGTTTAGGAGGGTAGAAAGAATGGAGGGGGGGAAACTGTGGTTGGGATATATTGCATGAGAGAAGGAAATATATTCAATAAAATCACTCTAGATAAATCTTGTAGGTAAGAATGTGGGGAAAGAGGATCCCTACAATACCTCTAGTGGGTTTATAAATTAAGAAAATGCTAACATTAATATCTCTATGGAATTTCCTGAAAATTTCAAGGTAGATCAGCCAGATGATCCAGCATTCTAACAATTGGGTCTCAGTTCACATGATAGGAACACAATACATGGACTAGATTATCTGTGCTCCCTGTTCACTGTAGCAGCCATGCTAAAAGTGGGATATTGTCATTTGTGGCAATATGAGCATTTTAGGTAAATTAATCCAGACATGGAAAGGTGAGCACCACAGTAGCTAATTCATATATGACATCTAAAACACTGATTTTTGTAGAAGCTGAAGTAAAAAGGTGGCCATCAAAGGCCATGGAGAGAGCAATGGGAAACTTCTGGTGAGCATTAATATATAGTTAAACAGGAGCAGGTATTTACTAAGTTGCAAGGACTTATTAAGCCACAATTTATTGGAAACAAAAAGTTCTGGGGTATTGCAGTGCACAGGACTGATAACTGATAATAATGTTCTATACATTTTGAAAAGATACAAAAAGTGATTTGTGTCTTCAGATAGAAACCTAGACATCTCTGAAAGTTATCAAATTCATGGATTTTGAAAGAGAATATACAACCACAACTTTACTAAACCAGCATAGTCGTTATTTACACTCCAAATATTCATCCTTGTGCCCACAGATAAGTTTAATTCTCGCCTCTCATCAACAGAACTTCTCTTTGCAATAGAAGAAGATCATTGTAGGAAACAACCAAAGAAATGCATAGGTGTGGAGTCCAGTGGGCCAGTGGGTAGATCTATAAAACAACTCCTTCACCTTTCACTCAGGGAACATTTTAGAAGAGGAAGAGGAAAGATTGTAAGAGCCAGAGAATCAGGTATTTAGCTGTGACATCGTGTCTCTTAGTAATCTCAAAAGATGTATAAAACTCCTGAATATGACTGCAAACCATGAGCAAAACAAGAACAATGACACACGCTGAAGTGGATAGAGAAATGTTCAAGGGGATTCAATCCTGCAACAAAACTATAGGCACCTAAGAGATATATTAAGCAAGATAAATCATCTTCCCCAGGAAAGAATATACCAATTTTGTTATTCAGTAGAAAATGGTCATCCCTGAAAACATGCATGCAAATAAAATTATACAGATTAAGTAGTTTTATTTATACATTAAGACATATACGTACATACACGCGCGCGCGTGCGCGCACACACACACACACACACACACACACAGAGAGTTAATGAAAGAAGAGTCCATAAATTTCAGAGAGACCAAGAAGGAGACATATATGGGAGATTTTTCAAGAAAGAAAGACAAGGGGAAAATAATGTAATTACATTATAATCTCAAAAAATAAAAAAAATATAGTTTGAAGAGATGAATATGTTCAACTTTATTTAAATGTAAAAAGACACAAATGAGTTTTAAAATGTGTCTTGATGCTCCACTAATATACCTAATGTTTAAGCTTTTACTTGTTAGTTAAAATAAATTCATGGAAAAGGGTAAAATTATAATATGGCAGACAATATGAAGAGCTAGATAGGCTGTATCCTGGACCAGAAGTTTTCTCTTCAGTTAGAGGTTCCTGAGAGAGAGGATGAGGATATCAGAAGATTAGGAAATAGAGAAGTTTGGGATCAGGAGCGATTGTACACATAATGTCCTATGCCAAGCAAGCTTATTAGGAAGAATAGCATCGTATTCACCATTTCAAAAAGAAAAGTGGAACAGCCAGTGGAAAACTGTCATACATGGAACAAAGGTATTAGGAGACTAATTAAGATTTGGTTCACAAGGGGAACACAGGGTATCTCACAATTGCCAGAGAAAAACACAACTCCAGTCTCTTCACTGGGAGAGGTCAAATTGCCAGAAACTGAAATTTTAAGTTATTTAGGCCCTTGTCCTAGCCCCAGATCAGACTTGTCAAGTTCCTCTGGTCCTTCATCAAGACCTCTGAGTAATTCTTGGATAGGTCTTTTTCTCAACAAGATGTAAAGTAACTATAATAGGCATATATTGATCCTATAAATGTAAAAATAGTTTAACCTTTTTGAAAAATAGCCAGCAAGTTCTTTAAATAGGAAAATGCAGAGTTGCCATATGAATGAGCAATTCTCTGAGGTATGCACACCTGAGGATTGCAGTCACATATGCATGCAAATATTTTAATGAATATTCACAGCAGCTTTATAAATTATGCTTCCCAAATGGAAACTACACAAATGTTCAACAACTGATAAATGCATAAGCCTGGAAGTAGATACTCACACAGAGTTGAGAAAAGAGGAACTGGAGATTCTTGCCACAATGTAGAGTGATGTTGAAAACATTATTACAAGCAAAGAAAGTTTCTAACATACTATACATCATGGGATTTCATTTGTAATACCTGTCCAAGATAGTAAAACCATAAAGACAAAGACACAAATGTATCAGACCTGCACCATAAAGTTCATGTAACAGAGAAATCAAAGTTGATGAAGAACAGGAAGTCATTTTTTAAAGATACAGCACACCATGATCACATCCAAGAGTTGATGTGTAAACATGACACTAGAGGTCTTGGTTGTTATGGAAGATTTCTTTTGGCTATAATATCCACTTTTGTAAGAAATGACATTGAACTTTGGCATCCTGGTACTATACTTTAGCAGATGGAATTGGATTAAATTAGGGCTCTGATGGAGAAATTAGTGTTCTGAGAGATTTTGACAGCTGTGCAATGGAGATGTGTTTCTGGGCTACTTTTGCTCCGTGTTCATCCTTGCAACATTCACAGGTGAAAAAGCAAGAAAGGACATATGATGACTCAGGAGATAGTCTACACCCTCAAAAAAATGAACTTTGAATTGACAGTTCTTGACAACATTCCTCCTATACATCTGTTTTAGGGTTTCTACTGCAGTGATGGAACTCTATGACCAAAGCAACTTGGAAAGGAAAGGGTTCATTTCAGCTTACATTTCCTGATCACAGTCTGTCATTGAATGAAGTCAGGGCAGGAAATTGAGGCAAGAACCTAGAGGTATGGTCTGAAGCCATGGAGAAGCACAGGGCTTTTCCATTGTGCTTCCTTATAGCTATCAGGACTTCCAGCCTGGGACTGGCACTCTCACATCAATAGTTAATCAAGAAAATGCACCACTGTCCTTTACACTGAGAAGGTTTTCTCAATTGACTTTCCTATTTCCAAGTTGATTGTAACTTTGTCAAGTTGGCACCGAACTACAAGTACAACATCTTTATCACTAGCATATATAACTTATATAAACAAAGAAAAAACTGAATGAAAAAATTCTGGAATAAAATGATAGACATTTCCTGAAAGAAAACACAACTGTAGATTGTTCTGTCAGCATTTAGGGGAAAATATTGTAGAAATTCATGTAAGATGAATTAAATAGCATTACTCTAAATGTATTTTCCAAATGTCGTAATCTATGGTTATATTAAATAAAATGAGTGAATCTTCTGGAAAACAAAATAGCATGTTTAGTTGCTTGGAGGAAGTGCTGAGTTTTCACATGTGACATGACCAGAAGCTTCTGACAGGTTTCTAGAATTCCTCATTATTGTAGATACTGTAACTTCTCCCTCTGCTGATCTTGCTCCAGTGTATCCATATATGTTTTAGAGACAGTCTGAATTCCTGCCATATTTTAAGACTGATCACCATCTTCACTAGCTTTCAGAATTGTATCGTTCTGTATTTCTATCTCATTTAAATTCTTTATTTTAATTCTTCTTACTTTGGACTCCATTAAAATCTGTCTAAATTCCAAATATAGTATATAGTACACTACTGATAGTGGATAATTGTAAATATGCATTTATTTGTTTAGTAAAAAGAAAATATAACACCACTTGGACAGGAGAAGTTGAAAAAGTTCAATCCAAGTTTCTCTGATATGACTGAATGCCAAGGTCAGTGAGATGGCTCATGTGGTAAAGTGACTGCAAACAAGCCTAATAACTCACATCCAGCCCATGAAATACACACAGTGAACAAAAATAAATACCAGAGATTTTCCATGCAGGCAATGGAATCAACATGTTATCATATATACACATACTAAATAATGTTAAAAAATGATTACTAATCAATGACAAGATGTATTTTCTTCATTCTAATAGAAAGGAAATAGACATTCATAGGGCAAGTATTGTGAGGAAAGGGTAAAAATGCAGAACAAAGCAGCATGACCTCAAGGTATCTAACAGGAATACATGGGGTTCCCATACAGTCAGCCAGGATATCTATACTCAGAAAGTAAATTCATACATCTAAAATAACTATTTTTAAAATTAGAAATGTTATTGTTAATTTTTTTAACTTTTTGTCTCCTTGAATCCTTGACCACAGGACTCAACTTTAATAAAACATTTCCTAATGTTTCTTTTCTTTTTTTATCTTTTATTTTTTATTGAAAATTTCTACCTCCTCCCCTCCTCCCATTTCCCTCCCCCTCCACAGTCCCCATCCCCTCCCTCTCCAGTCATAAGAGCAGTCAGGGTTCCCAGCCCTGTGGGAAGTCCAAGGACCTCCCCC
>LOEQ01004208.1:105838-125287 GCA_001685075.1 Bramus lutescens
ACACACACACACACACACACACACACACACACACACACACAGAGCAAGAGCGTCAACTGCCTGGAAACCTACTCTGATTACTGGCAGCATAACCACACAGACAAATGGAAAGACAGAAATGGGAGAGTCTTCCAGAGATAGCATTCAGTTTTTGCTGCTCTTCTTTCTTATCCTTTACCACAAGTTTAAACCGCTATGATGTTTTGCTCAAGCACATGGTACCAAATGAACATGAATTTAAGCCTCTGAAATTGTGAGCCAGGATCTTACTTTGTTCTCAAGTGTATGGTCATGAGGAGGTAAATCTCAAATAAAGGGGGCTATAGAAATCAGGCTACCAGTCATTATTAAGTATTCAGTGATGTAGTTTAGGGGTGTGAAAAAGTTTTATAGGCACTGTTTACTAATGATCCATAGTCCTGGTTTGGACAATCTTTGATTTAAGTTTGTCAGCACTTCATTTCTTTCCTCTGATCTTCAACATTTAGGTTTCTCATTCCCATCTCATTAAATACTCAAATTAGAAAAAATAACAAAAAATTAAAAAAAACAAAATTCTTGCATAACTGGATGTGGAAGCTAGCATTCTGCTCTCAGTAACAGATTGCCTGTAAGATATTGTTATCCTTCATATGAGCAGGTCATCATGAAATGCTAAGTTCTCTGGGGATATTGAGGCAGAATCAAAATTGAACATGGTATACACACACAAGCAAATGTGTTCAAACCCACCACACAATCGCACAGAGCTCCAGATACAAGCTGGAAATGCAACTGTATCCATATAGAGGGGGATGCAGCTGTTTGAGTATAACCTAATAATTTTCCTTCTGTGTTTTAAATCCGTAGAGTTCTGACTTCTTTCCAAATAACAGCCTTAGAAATGATTAACTGAGGCAATTTTTCTTTGTTTATAAAATGTTTAAACTCTGTTTTACACTTATTTGTTTATACTATTGACAAATTTGATGATTTATATATTAATTTTCTTTATATGTTTAAACATCAAGAACTACAAATATAGAGGAATGCATCTCCATGCGTTTTTCTGTTTCTTAGCATAAGAACAAATTTATCATACACTATTTTACCAATAAAGCAACAAATCTGAAAAATAATTATTGTAAGTGCATGATCTAGCTAATATGACTGTGCCTAAAAGCATTTCACTACAATAAATTATCATTGTTAAAGTGTGATTCAGAAGAAGAAGCATTCTTATGTAAAACTGCCTCTCACTCCCAAATCTTGCTTCATTGGTGAGTTTCAGGGATGTGTTTATTGACCAGAAGAACAACTAATGGATAACTCATCTTTATAGGGTGTCTGTTGCCAAGGTAATAGCGCTGTGACATCTTTCCCAAGGAAGCTTTTGTCCTAAAAGCAATAATGAGTAATATCCTGAAGCCTCCATTCAAAACCAAAGGTGAGAAGCTTAGGTTGCCCTCCTATTAGCAGATGAGAGTGTAGACTCCCGAGATCACACAGAGGCCTATTTCCTTCTTACAACCTACTGCCTACTCTTCAGAAATAGTCTTCTGTTATTTGTGTAAATTAGTAGTCATTGTTTTCCCCTGAAAACATATGAACTGAGTGGAAAGGATTCATTCATTTTAATTAAAGAGCAAAAAAATATTGAGCTTACCATTAATAATTTATATCCTGAGTGGATTACTTTTTAAATCTGTCCATCATACACTCACATAAACTACAAAAAAAGGAGGCCCCTTCAGACTTAGAGTACCTTAATGGAAACATCCCAAAGTTTACAAACCAACTAGACTTCTCAAATACCCCCATGTCACTCAGTGGCCTATATGACTGTGTTCTCTTCACATATTATCACATCATTGTTTGTAAAAGTGCATGGCTTTGAGCATGCCTGCAGATTTGCAATAATTCCAATGATGAAAGGAGAGGCTAAGGGGCTGAATTTCCATAACTAAAGGAGAAACTCAGCCTTAGGTTGAGAAGTAGATATTAGTTGTGATACTCAGTCCATTCATTGGTATAGAGAAACTTAAAAATGGTTAACCTAATTAACCTATCTATCTGCGTGTTAGGGTAATACCTTGATCTCATGACAAATCCTGTTACTAAAGGGAGAGAGAATCAAAGAGGATCAACTGAGAGGATGTTTGTATCTAGCAGGCAAAAACGTCAAGCCAGTTAGAACTCAATTAGTGCTGAAGAGTATTGATTACCTTCCTATTCTGGCTGTTAGTCTTTATACTCAATATTCCGTTCTGTTTAATTTGTCTTTCTATATTTTTTACTTGTTTCTCTGATTATGTGTTTCCTCTCCTGGATCTCTCCCCATTTCTATACTGAGGCTCAGAAATGTCCTAGTGAGAGTTAGACAATGCTATGATATTGAAGAAATTTCCAGAATTTAGGATAGCTTTCTAAACTCTGTGATGGACCCCCTTAAACTAATTCAGACATCTAGTACTTTTCTGACTCAAAATGTCTGTAGAAGACAACATTTTCTGCCTTGCACTCATCACGCTATAGTGATTTGTAGACAAGAGCTCTTTTATTTGTAGGAAATAAAGGCCCCTGCTTAGCACTCACTTTCCTTATCTCATTTAATTACAATATTGATCATTTGTCTAAGTATTATCATCTCTATCCTAAAAATGAATATTCAGCATTTAATCTATGAGTAATCTCTAAATAATCAATGATTCTCAATTTTCCTAATGCTGGGACCCTTTAATAAAGTTCCTAATGTTGCGCTGATGCTCCCAATCATAAATTTATTTCATAGTTTCTCAATAACAATAATTTTGCTACTATGAGTTGTAATGTAAATATATGATATGCAGGATATCTGCTATATGATAGCCCTGTGGGGGGTTGATACATAGGTTGAGATCCACCGCTTTAAATGATCATTTTAATTTCAAATTATATCAGTCAAAAATCATAAAAAATGGTAATTGAGGTCCTCAGTCATAATGCATTTTCCCAATTATATATTACCAGATAATGCCCCTGCTTAAAAGAAAACCTTTCATTTTAAAATTTATGAATTTAAAATAATTGACTTGTAGCAAATGTAATCATTAACTACAAGCCACTATTTGTGGTAATATAAGACCCAGTGACAAAATACTTCTAAAGTGACTACAGCTCATTGTCACCTTGATTAGGTTCAGTGCCTCCATGTTACCACACAACTCTGGATGTGTCTGTCTGTGAATGTGTTTCTAGGAAAACTTAACGGGCAAGGGTAAAAAGCAACCCTGGATAGAGCAGGTTATTTTCCACGGAGTAAGTCTCCGAACCTAGGGAAAAGGAGAAAATGAGCTGTGCGTCCACATTTTCTCATTTCTCACTGTAAAATCCTTGTGAGCAGCTGCTTCATATAACACACCTTTCCTAGCATGATGGGTTTTATCCTTAAAATCTGAGCCCCACGCCAATCTTTGCATCCTTAAGTTGCCTTTGGTGAGTATTTCATCACAGTAACAGGGAAAGTAAATGATATACCCTCATGACTCCATGATTTCAGGGAAGACTACAGAAAAGTTTATGATGGCATTTTTTTTTCTAAAAAAGAACAGTCTGTGAGGGCCCTAATAGTCTTATTCATCATATTTGCTTAAGTCCATAGAAAGTTTCTACCATTGGCTTACACATTGCTTGCAGTTCTACCTAGTAAGCACTCTACTAAATAACAATAATAACTATTACAACTATAATTAATGAGACCATTGGAGTTTGGGCTTCATAAGAAGTACTTACATATTCTTCAAATAAAGAAGTATTTTCTCACAGTATATTGGTTCTTTACAGTTAGTCTTATCTAATGTTTAAAATTGCCAATACAATTGGATCTATTTTGTTTAAAAAGGAGAATCTCATTCTAGATATATATTAAAAATCATTTTAAAGGAAAGAGCAAATATTTCTCTATCCACAAACATACAGTCAGTTCGTAAGAAATACCTCTCCTTTCCCAAAATGAAAAAGAATAATGATAATAATTACAGTCATACAAAAAGTGAAAAACTGAATACATTCTGTTTTCTATTGAGAACATAAATACTGGGAGCTGGTTAGACTTCTTTTATTTTCCATAGCAGCTGTGAAGCATCTTCAAAAATGTTAAGCTGTGACATAAAGAATGTATTTTTTCTTTTGTTGAAATATTGGATATGAAACAGAATTGCTGATGACTTTAAAACGTTGCAAGGTTCCTTTTTTAGTGCATATTGTAATGCACTGGCAATAGACACTAAAATATGAGTCTAAATGAATTCTTGTAACTAAAAAGGCCAATCTGCATTTTCTTAAGGCAAGGGAAGAGAAAAGTAACCGAATTAAATATTCTTTTATTGGAAATTGGCCACCATATCCAGGTACATATCCTGAAGAGGAAAATTAACAGAAATGCCTTTCAGATAGAGTGGGTCCTAGGTTTGTGTTTGGACACCATGCACAAACTTTCACCATGCACACAGTCACCAAACAGTACTGTTCTCAATAGCAGCTACTTAACATCTTACGTGAGCTGCATTTTATTTTTTGGCTGATATCATCCTTAAGATATTTTGAGTCTCTAAAACTTAAAAATACAAATTTGATTGAAATCGATCTTCTTCAACTTGTCTAATATTTCCTCTACTTTCAAGTCAGCTGTCAATTTTCACTATCATCATTAATTCTAAGCCCCTGGCCTTAAACTCAGGGGCTATTTTGGGGGTTTGGGGAGGAGTTCAAGGATGATCAAGTGCTGTCAGCTATTTGTTCGCCATCGATCACAGGCACATTCTTTTTTCTCTATCCCCTCCTGTCATCACTGTAATATGTGTCCTTGTCACGTCCTATTATGTGATCACAACTGCTTCTCACTGATATCCCATCTGTCAATCTCAGTCTTCCAATCTAGAGTTCCTCCTACTTACTGTCAATCTATCCTGCTCAAGGTACTTTTTAATCACTATGCCTTTCTGTCGAAAACCACTCTACAATTTGTCTTTGCCATATAGCAAAAGAATCATATCATGAAATCTCTGGAACCCGAGTTTATCTCTCACTATTTTCAAATTAAGACAAAAGCATTCATTGAAATACTTCCTTTCATCATTAAGATATCCCTGAAATTAATTTTTATGCTGTGTTTTCTTTTCTACACTTGTGCTTCCCTGTTTCTCCTGCCATTCCAGTTCATATTCCTCTCTCTTTTAATTACATGCCAGAGAGTTTTCACCAATAATTTCAGTATTCTGTGGTCCAGCTCACTGGAAATATGTATACCCTGTTAGCTAAAATCAGCCAGAAAACATATGAAATAAAATATTCATGATGTCAAGTAAATTTGAGCTATGATGTCATAAAATACTTTAAATATGTGTAATTATAGAGGCTGTCTATAAGAATAAATCATATAGATATATTGACATACAATATATATTCTGTTAATATGTGTGATATGCATGCATGCTTGTGTACATGAATTATTTCAGGTATAAGAAAACAATAGAAAATTGTTTAGAAACACAGTCACATAATTTCACTAACATATATTTTCCAGTTAAGAATATGATATTCTGATGATGCAAGTGTCTTACATTCTTGATAATAGCCAAGTTCTGTGCTCATAGTTCTCTGATAAATGTGGTGATAAGAAACAGCACTGAAGAGCTTCTCTAGACAGCCAGCAGGCAAGCTTTCTGCAGGTAAGCTGCTCTAATACCCCCACCCCATCAATTGGACCTAGTAAGCTACAAGTCCCACTCCATCACCAAATCATCCTATCCTCCCTCCCCAGTGTGGAGACGGAGGAACTCTGAAGCATAGGCTGTGACTGCACAGAGAGGACCAAGAGGTGAGTGACCATCCACAGAGCAGTGAACCGCACTCTCTAGGACCTAGGTACATGGGCAAAACTCCAGGCACCTCCTCCACCTGCCTCACCTTCACTAGCCAGCCAGCAGGCAAGCTTCTTGTAGGTAAGCTGCTTCAACACCTCCACCCCATTGATAGAACTTTATAAACTACAAGTCCCACTCTGCCCCCCAATTCTTCTATTTCCCCGTATCCTCAGAGGAACTCTGATGCACAGGCTGAGACTGCACAGCGAAGATCAAGAGAGTGGGTGAAGAGACACAGAAAATGACAGTTCAGAGCAAACCAAGAAAAGCTCCCAAAGACACAGACAGTACCTGGAAGCATTGGACCAAGAGGTAAAAACATTGTTTTCATCAGTTGGAGGAAGAGATGTGCAGGCATCAATGCAAGTATTCATTCAACATTCTAAAAAGCAGTGTGACAACACCAGAACCCAGTGGTCATACAACAGGAAGACTTGAATATGCTAACCCAGAAAAGGCATAAGAAAATGATTTTAAATGCAACTTTATACGGATGATGGAGACTTTTAAGAGGAAATAAAAATTTCCTTAAAAAATACAGGAAGAGACAAACTAAAAATGGAAGAAATAAAAAATCTCTTAAAAAACCCAAGAAAACAAAGAAAAAAGAAACAATCAAACAGGTGAAGCAAACAGTTCAAACAGATCAAGACTTGAAGACTGAAATAGTGGTAATAAAGCAAACACAAACTGAGGGAATTCTAGAAATAGAAAATAAGGGGAAATGAATGGGAGCTAAAGATGCAAGCATAACCAACAGAATACAAGAGATTGAAGAGAGAATCTCAGGTGATGAAGATACTATAGAGGAAATAGACTCATTGGTCAAAGAAAAGGTTAAATTCAACACATCCTTAACACAAAACATCCAGGAAATCTGGGACACCATGAAGAGACCAGCCTAAGAATAATGAGGATAGAAGAAGAACTTCCAGCTCAAAGGCACAGTAAATATATTCACCAAAATCATAGAAGAAAACTTTCCCAACCTAAAGAAGGTTATCCCTATGAAGGTACAAGAAGCTTACAGAACACCAAATAGACTGTACCAAAAAAGTACCCTCACCATATAATAATAAAAGTACAAAACATACAGGATAAAGAAATATTATTAAAAGATGCAAATGGAAAGGTCCAAGTAACATATAAAGGCAGACCTATCAGAATTACACCCAATTTCTCATTGGAAACCATGAAAGTTAGAAGGTCCTGGCGAGATGTGCTGCAGACACTAATAGGCCTCGAATGCAAGCCCAGACTACTATACTCTGAAAAGCTTTCAATCACCATGGATTGAGAAAACAAGATATTCCATGAAAAAAACAGGTTTAAAAAATACCTATCCACAAATCCACCCCTATAGAAAGTACTAGAAGAAAAACTCCAACCATAGGAAGCTAACTGCACCGACAAAAACACATGCAACAGATACCCTCACCCAAGAAAAACACACAAACATTGTCACTTAAAAATAACAGGTATTAACAATTGCTGGTCGTTAATATCTCTTAATATCAATAGACTCAATTCACCTAGAACAGAAAACAGAGTTTAACAGAAAGGATATGGAAACAGGATCCATCCTTCTGCTGCTATAAGAAACACACCTCAACCTCAAAGACAGACATTACTTCAAAGTAAAGGGTTGGAAAAAGATTTTTCCATTCAAATAGACCTATGGAAAAATGGGTGTAACTATCATAACATCTAACAAAATGACTTCACACCAACATCCACCTGAAAAAATGGAGAAGGACCATTTATACTCATCACAGGAAAAATCCATCAAGATGAAGTCTCAATCCTGAACATTTATGCCCCAAATACAAGAGCACACACATATGTAAAAGAAATATTACTAAAGCTTAAATAACACATCAAACCACACACACATATAGTAGGTGACTTCAACGTGCCACTCTTCCCAATGGACAGGTTAATCAGACAGAAACTTAACAGAGAAATAAAAGAAATAACAGTTGTCATGACTCAAATGTACATAACAGACATCTATAGAACATTTCACCCAAACTCAAAAGAATATACCTTCTCAGCACCTCATGGAACCTTCTCTAAAATTATCCACATACTTGGTGACAAAGAAAACCTCAACAGATACAAAAAACAAATTTGGAATAACCCTCTGTATCTTATCAGATCACCATGGTTTAAAGTAAGAATTCCACAAAAAAAAACTAATTGCAGAAAGCCTACAACCTGATGGAAATTGAACAGTGCTCAATTGAATCACCCATGGGTCAAGGAAGAAATAAAGAAATAAATTACAGACTTCCTAGATTTCAATAAGAATGAAGGCACAACGTACCCATAACCTATGGGAAACTTTAACAGCAGTGTTAAGAAGAAAGTTCATAGCACAAAGTGCCTATATAAAGAAAGTGGAGAATTCTCATACTAGCGACTTAACAGAACACCTAAAGCTCTAAAACAAAAAGAAGCAGACTACACACAGGAGGAGTGTATGGCAGGAAATAATCAAATTGGGGGCTGAAATCAATAAAATATAAACAAAGAAAACAATACAAATCAATGAAACAAAGAGCTTTTTCTTTGAGAAAATTAAAAAGATAGATAAACCCTTATACATGAGGAAGAGAGAGAGCTGCCATTTTAACAAAATCAGAAATGAAAAAGGTAACATAACAGACAAGGAGGAAATCCAGAGAATCATTAGGTCATACTATAAAAACTTGTACTCTACAAAATTAAAAATGCAAAGGGAATGGACAATTTTCTGGATAGGTACAACATACCAAAATTAAATCAAAACTATGTGAACAATTTAAATAGACCTATAACCTGCAAGGAAATAGAAGCAATCATCAAAAGTCTCCCAACCAAACAAAGCCCAGGGCTGGATGGTTTCAGTGCAGAATTCTACCAGAAATTCAAAGAAGTGCTAATACCTACACTCCTCAAATTGTTCTACATAATAGAAACAAAAAAGATATTGCCAAACTCTTTTTATGAGGTCACAGTTACCCTGATACTGAAACTACACAAATATTCAACCAAGAAAGAGAATTAAAGACCAATTTCCTTCATGAGCATTGAGGCAAAAATTCTCAAGAAAATACTGTCAGACCAAATCCAAGAACACATTTTAAAAAAATCATCCACCATTGTCAAGTGGGCTTCATCCCAGAGACACAGGGATGGTTCAACATATGAAAATCTCCTAATGTAATCCAACATATAAGTAAATTGAAAGAAAAAAATGATCATCTCATTAGATGCTGAAAAAGCATTTGACAAAATCTAATACCCCTTCAATATAAAGTTCTTTGAAAGATCAGGGATATAAGAAAATATGTAAACATCATAAAAGCAATATACAGCAAGCCGACAGTCAACATTAAATTTAATGGACAGAAACTCAAAGCAATTCTACTAAAATCAGGAACAAGAAAAGGCTGTCCACTCTCTCCATATCTATATGACATAGTTCTTGAAGTTCTATCTATAGCAATAAGGCAACATAAGGAGATCAAGGGGATTAAAATTGGAAAGGAAAAAGTCAAATTTTTGTAATTTGAAGATGATATAATAGTATAAATAAGTGACCCCCAAAACTCTAACAGGGAACTCCTACAGCTGATAAATACCTTCAGTAATGTGGCTGGATACAAGGTCAACACAAAAAATCAGTAGCCCTCCTATATACAAGCGATAAAGAAGCTGAGAAAGAACTCATAGAAGTATCACCTTTCACAATAGCCACAGTTGCTTTGAGAATATTAACTTTGGAAGAACAAAGTATTAACTGCTAAACCTATGGGACCCAACATATTATATCTCCTTGTGGATTACTGAAGATAATAGCATAAGGAAAATAAGAATGAAAATAGATATTTACAAATATATATCTTTCAATGAAAATCAAATGACGTAGATTTGAATAAGCTTTGTTGTAGGTATAAAGAACACTAAGAAATTCAGACAATAAAAAAGCTTAAAATCAAAACAAATTAACTGGGAGAAAGGAAGAGAGGGAGAAGAAAGGAGGAAAAAGAGGAAAGGGAGAGAGAGAGAGAGAGAGAGANGAGGGAGAAGAAAGGAGGAAAAAGAGGAAAGGGAGAGAGAGAGAGAGAGAGAGAAAGAGAGATTGACTGATTGAGTATATGGTCATCCTGGAAGTCAGGAGACTACTGCAACTGAATTCCCTCAATGAACAGTTCAATATCTGGAGAGCCTAGAGACTAGAAAATTGTAAGTGGAGATGGAACCCCTGGAGTTTCCAGATTAGAAGGAAATAATGTAAAAGAAGATGTGAAGAAAGGAATGAAGAAATCAGCAAAACAAACCTCTTAAGTGACAGATGGACCTTAAGTACACAATGCCAGATTTGATTGTTTTAAATACATTTTAGTAAGAAATAACTAAATGAAATGATACATGCATTGAGTTTTAGTAATGATTCAGTGACCACTTTCATGCTTCTGCTTCAGAGTTCATTGATAACACCACCATCATGAACTGAAGGAGCAATGACTTGGGCTTGAGAAAGGCTAAATTGTGAAAGTTCCTATGATGTGCTTTATACTCTGGATTTCCACAATCTCAATAAACAAGGTTTATTAAAAATGTTCATTTCTTCTCCCGATGAATATGATTATGCCCTATAATTTCAATACATCCATAACACTCTACAACCAATAATATANATACAATTTCCTTCTCTGCTATCCAAATGGTAGTGACATAGAGTCTTTTCCTCACTTAAAATAAAATGGTGAGGAACAATAATATAAAAAGAATGTTACGGACTTGAAGTCTGTGAAGTAGAAGCACACCTGCCTTTGTTTTCCAATTAAAGAAATTAGACAAAAAGCTAGGTTGATTAACATTTAAAATTTTTAACATGACTAAAATAAAAAAAAATGTTTTTAATGATTATTTTTAATTGGAAACAGATGTAAAAAAATTTGAATTTGCTTCCAGAGTATCACTATGTTTTAAAATTTAGATGCATAGATTGAATCTTTTTACACCAATTGTTTTATGTAAGTATTTCAGTATTTTGAGTTTTAGTATTTACTCTGGTTGACATGAATACTCGGTCATAATACATTTTAGGTAAGCTATGAGCAAAGAATATAAATTGATTAGAACTATTATGGCCTGGGTCCTAGCACTTTTCCAAGTTCAGTGCTTTAACTTTAATGCTGCATATTATATTTAGCTAAGAAATCAGTTATCTACTTAGAAATAAATTTTCTATAGTAGAAAAGATGTGATTTTTCTTTAAAATATGGAACATAATAGGGGCAATTATTTGGATGGAGGACATACAAAACGTCACTGGAAATGGTGCATAAATGTGGCCTCGTTTGCATTGACTTATGAGGCAAACACAGCACATCCCTCCATATCCCCTGCATTAGGTATAAAGACATTGATGAATAAAGTATATGGTCATAACTACCTATTGTGAAGTACAATCACCTGAAACACAGTACAGAGCAGTGGCCCACGTAACGGTGCATTTACACAACGAAGCTAAAGTTAGAATGTTAAATTGAGCTACATAAAATGCTTAAAATATTTCTTGAAACCAGGACGCCCACAGGAGCTTTTATTTCCTCTACTTTGGGGCCAGTTTTATCCAAAATAATAAGTCCATTTTGGATTCTTAAGAAATTCAATGTAACTGACAGTATATTCTAGAATTTTCTATATTTAACCATTAATGTTGAGCCCAAAATGTCACAATGAGTGATCTTCAGATTTTAATATATGATCATTTGCTATCAATTACAAGACCTTTGTAATTCTAAACTATGGGAAATATCCAACATTTCGTGACAGGAACTAAAATTCAATTCTTCCTAATTAAAATGTATATTAAATAGTTCTGCAAAAAGTTTTTGAGTTACAAGATAAATTCGGATGTATTTATGTTATAGAGATTTCACTTGAGCACTTACTATTTTAATTATATGCATTTAAACTATGTTGAGAAAGGAAGAATTGTGCTTATGCAAATTAGCCTAGAATTGGAGTAGACCATTTTCTTTCACAGATTCAATGCATTTTAGGCATCAGAAGGAACTTTTCAGGTTTGACCAAACCCAGCAGCTATTCTTTCATTGCAAATCTCAGTTGGAATCTTTCACAGCACGTGAGCAGTGAAGCAGCAAGATGCGTGGAAGCCCCTCTACATTGGAGCAGTGCACTCCAGGGTGTAGAACAGCAGGAATACGTAGGTGAAAGCTAGGTGCCAATACACAGTAAGGCGTCCCTCAGACAGTTCCTCCATCCAACCTTCTAATGCATTTAAAAGTTTCATAATGTCCATTCAGATTACGTTCCATGGTTGGCTTCAGTATTGCTTTGTGAATCATCATACTATTTAGAACTCACATACAATTCTCATTCAATATACAGTCATTCCATGGGTACTATAATTTACAAATGAATAAATGCATACATTTTTATAAGCAGAATTATGCCTTTAGGCCCAAGATTCAGAAAGGCAGGGTGGAGTAACATTGTTACAGAATTATACTTCAATAAGGCTAATCTCATCTATCTGCCTCTGCTACTTAGTGAAACACATATTTTGAATTGTGCTGATGAGTAAAATGTGGAAATTATGGCGCAGACAAACAACACATAAAGAGAAATTAAGCTATGGCCCCTGAAAAAGACTATGTAGTTGTGCAAGATAGAGAAACGGAAGGATACTTGTCAGGTTGTTGAGGTTGCATTTGCAAAAATGATTTCAGGTGTTAAATTACTCATCTTCCTGTGCTCCCTTAACACTGTCTAATTATTCTATTATCTCCACACTTTTATCTTGGGAGTGTTTTTGAACTTCCTTGTAACTTCACCTGTCCTGCTAACAAACTTAAGATGAAGGCTAACATCAGCAAACCAAATTCATGTGTGTAAATTTCAAAACCGTGCCAAATAAAAACAGAATTTTTACAAAACAAATACTTGGTTATATCCATAAAGGAAAAAGAAGATAATGAGGAAGGCAAAGCTGATTTGGAGTTGTTCTGCCTCTATAAAGAGACCAGAAAGAAAGGAAGAGGAAGTGCATGAGTGGGTTTTCAGAGAAGTAGTTTATTGTTTGATGTGATGGATGAAGCCATGTTTTACCCTTTAAACACTGTCTCAAGGTGGGATTTTGGGGAAGTAGGCACTGGGGCTAGGAAAGTACATGATATTAACCAGTGTCTATCTTTAGGACCAGCAGTAGTAAAAGACTGTTAACACACCAGGGTTGCTCTAGGGAGAGCCGAGCTGAGCTGTAGGCTGCCATTGGCAGCCAGACTCGTTCATTGCTCCCACTCTGCATTCTCAGAGTGATCACATCAGTCTTTAGCTGGGATGCTTCCCTGTAAGGGCACATTTGGGAAAGCTGAAGCTGTCTCTGAAGGGTTTGACAGGTGCGTGCTGTTGCCTCTTACTGCAGCTGTATCCGTAGGTCTTCCTCTGCACAGATCCAAACAGTGTGTGGAGCAGATAGCAAACTTCATTTCAGCTTGTTAACTTATCGCTTTGAGAATCACTTAGAATCATTTTTCTTGGTTGTTAACAAAGAAAACAAGTGTTTTGTAATAATTTTCTTTTCTGTGTATATTCATCTATGTTTGAATTATTGTATGCACTATATGCCTGGAGTTATCTCCAGAGGCCTGAAGACGGTGGTAGACCCCAGGACCTGAATTTACAAGGTTAGTGAACTACCTGGTGTAGGTACTGAGAACTGAACTCTGGTTATCTGCAAGAACAGCAAGCACTCTTAATACCGAGCCACTTCTACCAAGAAAATCCAGTCTTAACAGAAATCTGCACATATCTTTGTCAATGAAAATACATGTGTGGGTTAGCTTATTGCTCTTAGGTATAATGTCACAATTCAGGAACCTCTTCTCTACTCCTAACGGTTATGTAATACTTCATTTCTGCTCATGTATCCCATATATTATTTCCATCTTATAGGGAAGTTAAATTCCTTCTGCTTATTTACTCAATTCTAGGAACAAAAGAACAAGTACATCAAGCTCTTTCCTGTCTTTCCTTCTTTCTTTGTCTTTTTTACTTTCTCTCTTCTTTCCTTCCTTCCTCCCTTCCTTCCTTTCTTTCTTTGCTTCTTTTTTCTCTATATATTTTTATTTCTTCATTTTCACTTTGGAAATTTCTTAAATATTTATTCTCCTTTGCCAATATTTATAAAACAAAACAAAATGGAAAACCTAAGTATGAAGTTTGTACTTTTCCCTGAGCCAAACAGAACAGCTTGACTAATTCCTAGTGAATTTTATCAAATTCCAGTCCATCTGATAGACTCAACTTTTCCCTGAGGCTCAGACTGCTGGACTGCATGCTGCTTGCTTGGGTTACACTCTGTTTTCCTACAATTCTTCCTATGGTTTGTGATGCATGGTACCTATATTCTTTGTTTTATTTTTGAAACTTTTGGCATATTGTGATAATCTTGATACTTTATTTTTGTCTTAAATGTCAAGACCTATTCTTTCCCTTCCTTCGCAATTTTCCCTGTGCCTTTGATTAAGACTCCAGTGTTTACTTGGTATCTTTTCTCTGTTAATGATTAATGAACAAAATGATATATTCCATACATGAGTTTTCACTTAATTTTCCAACACTTTCCTAAAATAAAAATAGGATGTTTGTTAAGTCTATCACTATGTATTTTAATTAACGTTTATCACATTTAAAAACATTTCTCCTAGAGTCCTAGAATATGTTTAATATTTCAATTACAGAAAAATCTTATAATCTAATACTGAATAATTGATAATTTTTATCTAGCAAGCATAAATTCATGGTTATGTGAACAGTTGTCAAAATTATTAGTACTAATTGTCTCAGTTGTGATATAAAGAATTTATATATTTACTTGGGATTTATTTAAATACTTGTTTCCTGAGAAACTCAATAATTGTGAGGCATGAAATTAATACTATAAAATATATTCTTATATATCTTGGCAGGAAATAAGAACCGAAAGTTATTTAGTGTAGGAGAGCATTTCCTCTAAAATTGCCCAAATTATTTCCTGTAGGACTTATTGAATGTGGTATTGCAAGAGATGAATGGAGCCTCTGGAAAAACGCAGAGTGATCAATTGGGATGACAACCACATTTAACTTCATCAGAAATGACCTAGAAACCCATTCACTACAGTCATCTTTTCATTGGCCTGTGTAATAGGCTTGTAATGGCAGAGACAAGCACAACTTAACTAATTACTTAGCAATATTGAAATTAGTCTTGTCTAAGGTCCTACCTCACTCTCTTCCCTGGTTTCTCTGTATTAGTATTTCATTTTAAATGTTCGTTACTCTTATTTTAAGTTATGAGTGTTTTTCTGCATGTATTTCTGTGCACCACAGGTGTGCCTGTATCTGCTGGCACCAGAATCAGGGTGTGAATGAATCCCTTGGAACTGGAGATGAGAACAGATAAACCACCCTGCAAGTCCAAGGAAGAAAATGTAGGTCCTTTACAAAAGTATCTGAGCCATGTCTCTAGCCCTATACTAGTTTTCCTTAAAGACAGCATAAATATGAATTTCTGCAGGTGAAAACTAGAAGACCAGATAGTGACAATGTGTTAAAAACTTTTGCTATAGTTGGGCAGTAGTGGCTCACGCCTTTAATCCTAGCACTCAGGGAGCAGAAGCATGTGGATCTCTACGAGTTGCAGGCCAGCATGGTCTAGATAAAGAACCCTAGAACAGCAAGGGTGACACAGAGAAACCCTTTCTTAGAAAAAAAATAGTTTACTACAAAGGCAATACTAAATTAAGTCAGCAGGATGTGTGTGTTTGTGTGTGAGCAATAAGTAGATAAAAATGATCATAAACTTGAAGAATGGGTGGTACACAGGGAGTTTGGAATGGGAAGAGGGGTGAATAAAAGTGATAAAAATAGAGTGGTCACATGTGGAATTTTCAAACATTTTATAAAAAGAAATGTACTTAAATTGTTTTAAAATGAATGAAGAAGAAATCTTGACTCAGCATGAACAACTTGTTTATATTAAGTGTGTTTTTGGACTGCATGGTGGATAGTTGACAAATGTAAATGGTGACAGATAGTTGACAAACATATGCTCAGGGCAGTCTTACTCCAAATGCAAACGTAGCATAGTCAAGCTCTGTAGAGAACAGGCGAGATGCTAAGAAACCAGGAACAATATTCTAATGTTTCTAGAGGAATAACTGAAACACAGTTAATAAAAACTCATGGTCAGAAATTGCTCTTCAACCTACAGATCTGAAAAGCAAAAACAGCCAGTCACTGGCTCTTACTTTGACCTCAGTCTAAAGTGACAATCCTTCCTCCAGGAATCTCAAAATGAGATTCTGCTTGATATTCCTTTCTAGGGCTTAGATTAAAGGCATGAACCCCTGGGATTAAAGCCGTGCACCAACAGATTTCTATGGTAACTAAGGTAGCTACTAGGATTAAAGGTACATGTCTGTCACTATGGCAATTGGGATTAAAGCTGCGTGTCATTGTGGCTACTTGGATCAAAGGAATGTGTTACCATAATCTGGTCTGTAAAGCTAACCAGTGGGACCATTTTACGCTCAAATGTTCAGGCAGTCTTTATTTATGAAAATACGATTGAAATACCACTACAGATAACATTACTGGAACACCTTGTAATTCTGGTTTGACAAACTATCAGCTATTCTCCGAGGCACACACACGTACCATGCATTCTGGTGGAGGTCAGAGAACAACTTGTGGGGACTTGGTTTCCTTTTTCTGTCATATGTACGAGGATCCAACTAAAGTTTTCAATGAGGAGGTGCCTTTATTTGCTGATCCATCTCACTGACTTACCCATTGCTTAGATCACCAAAACAAAATGCTTGAACGTCCATCACCAGGAAGAAAGGAATGGTGACAAGGTCAGTCTTCTCAAGTGGTCTCTTGGCACACTGTCTCTTTGCCAGTTTGATGACAGAAAAAGCAACCTCAGGCATGTATAAATTATTTTCTCTAGCCTTTGGCACCATGCCAGCTTCATTAGTCTAGCCCCAACTAAATACCCAAATAACAGGAACAGTCCAGCTACAGTCCTCTGACTCAAATGACAGAACAAAACAAGTAGAAGACAAGCTAAAAACATTGACGCTTTAAGCAAATTATGGGCTACGGAAAGTGCTTTCTTCCCCATCTGTCTCTGAGAGGGCATAGTCTGTATAATAAAATGCCAACTCACAGTTATTTTAATTATGCCTTTGAGTCTTAATTTCTTACCCAGTGAACTCTATAAAAGGTAAGAGAGATAAATTGTATCCAGTCTCAGTTTTTAGACTGTGAAAATAGTTTCAAATATCCACTTATTCTAGAACATTAGTCTTCTGTTATAAAAGGGATCAGAAGGCAACTTGTAGAGTCAAAAGATGCCTGATACTCAGTTTTCTCTGGAGACCAAATGAAACACTTAGGATTGAGTAAAGCGAATTGATTATACCTCACATCTATGGAATACACAGGTGAAACACCCACCTAATAGTTCTCTGACAAGTAGATCAGGAACTTTACTTTATTCTGTCTACCCTGGCAAAGCTTATACTGAATCTTTGTAGGTAAAATTCTAGAAGCTCTTGGGGCTACAGTGGGGGAGGGCATATTAACATTCAGTCAATAGATTTCCAATGGTCCATGCTTGACCTTGGATACCAATTTGTGGCTTGGGGCCACTCTATATAATTCAGATACTTTTTGAAATCATGACCCATTTCAGCTACTTAACAAAACAAAATATAGACCAGCATATGAACAAGGTGGGGATATGCTGGAAGTAGTGAACCAAGTCTTGATTCCCCCTATATTGTTCCCTGATCTCCACTCATATACTGGATACATATTCTCCTCCTACATAAATAAATAATGTAAAGAAATGTTTAAAAAATAGCATCAAATTATTGCATTGAGTGAAATGATGTATCTCTCTCTATCTATGTATAGATAGATAGATAGATTATATCTATATCTATATACATATATATATACCATCTCCTTTTTAGATTATTGGATCATAAGCCAGAAAACAAAGACCCATGGCATACATCCTTTGAATAAGTCATCTGAGGTCCCTCTATTGGGTATGTTTTGATAGAAAAGGCTTCTGACCATTATCTGCATTTCTCTATGTAACCGGACAAATTTCACAGAGGCCATATTGAACAGTTGAGCAGGCTTCATACTAGAACCTGCACACTCACAGGCTGAAAAAAAAAAGGAGTTGTAAACTGTAGGAGCTAATGGAGTCTAGACACAGACTAACAGAAAAATCACTGAAATTTAGAGAAGTAATGTGGACTAGAATGAAACAGCAAAAAAAACTCTCAAACTCATTTCCACTCGTCCAAACAAATAGAAACAAGGGCTCCGGTACATTTTCTGAGTAAATTTGTTTGTGAGATTTCTCAGCATTGTGTAACAAGAAGAAAGATAATATCTTGGGCAATTAAAATTAATCTACAGAAATTAAGCTCTCAATAGGTACTAAATATGTGACAGATCAATTCAGAATAGCATTTTTATTATTTAAAGTAAATAAGAAATTATAGTAAGTATTGCTGGTGTAATTGGAAGAAAATGTAGAAGAAAATATAGGAAGGAAAGGTAACTATGAGTCCATGCATGCTTTTATTTAAAAACATACTTGTAGCATCCATTCTCATAATGGGTTTCTTTTGTTTGATGTCTTTCTGCAAGTGCACTTTGTTTGTTTGTTTTTGCTTTGTGCTTCTTTTCATGATGCAGCTCAGATGACCTGTAACTGGCAATCTTGCTGCCTCAGCCTCCAGATCCCAGATACTACTGAGTCGTGGGATTAAAGGATTGTGTTCCTGTATCAAGCTGGGTGTTTTAATTAATTAAATTTCCCATTCGTCACAAGAGGGACTGGTTAACATACAAGAAGTCTTCCCTGTTTTAAATAAGATTCATTTTATGAAATGCATCTGATACATTTTAATGCATGGATTTCTTCTGCCAACACTGACATTTATAAATTCTTTCCAAATAAGCTCCCCTTTCACATTCTGATGGGAAGCTGAGAGACTATATTCTGCCTTACAATTTTTTATCTGTAGTGACGAAATTGTTGTGTTGTGTTGAGAAGAGGAAAGTAAATTATAGGAATGGGTGACAGGCATTGAATACATGTATTGATAGATTGTAAATAGAGACATAGATATTACATACATATATGAATGTTATTATTCATTGAAGAATTATTTTTCTAATACAAATATTAGGTTATTTGGAAAGTCATCAGGTAAAAGAAAATAAATGGTAAAATACATGTTTCCAATGTACTGTCAACACCATGTGTTTCATCTCAAAGTGAAGATTTAAACTTTTTTTCTGGTTAGGTAAGAACAATGCTGAGTAGAAGATTCATTGTCTTACAGCTTTCCCTATCATTTTAGTACTTGGTCTTTTTTTGAATTAGAATTCACTGTTAACAAATTACTTCTTCCAAAGAAACATTGCAAGTTCCTTGTGTCATCTCTCTCTCTCTCTCTCTCTCTCTCTCT
>LOEQ01004208.1:125313-137228 GCA_001685075.1 Bramus lutescens
CACACACACACCAAATACCATAACATCTAAATGTCTCAATTATTTGATATTTGTGACCAGTATTCTTTCCGTGTGCTTTCCTGATGTGCAAAAATGTCTTCACACTGTGGTGCCACCATGTGTCAGGATTATTTCCTCATTCAGGAAAGTCTTTTTCTTGGATGTTAGAATTAATAGAAGGGTTTTGGTGAATACCAAGACATTGGAAAGAGGAAGAGAGCAGAGCAGAACAGATGGATATTGGCTTACATCAGTGTCAGTGTTGATTTTAGCAAAACTCATGGTAACAAGTCTACTGGGAAATGATGACTAGATTCATCAAAACAAAAAACCATAAGATGCATTTTATCATGTATGGCCTTTTCTGTTTCAATTTTCATTTTGCTTTGTTTTCATTGTATTTCTCTTCTCATTCTCTATCTCCATGTCCTCTTCTATGGAACTCTCCCCTCATTCCCCTGGAGAGCTTGGGAGCTACAAGTTGGTCTGACCTGGAAAAAAGGGGGTGGTGGTGGAGGATTAGGTATAGCTGGGACACTGACAGAAGACCTAATGAGAACAACTTAAGTATGGGACAAGTGTGGTCCCACTTACAGATTCAGTCTGGTGTAGAGGAAATGGGAAGTCAGTGGAGGGAAATGAAGGCACACTCAGTTCACTCTGAGGTTGAAGTCGGCATCCTGAAACTGCTCCTCAGCATCCTAGGGTACAGAAGAACATGGCTTGTGGGGCTGATGTCAGCTTTTAGTGCAGCGTAATATAGCGGAGGACCTGGGTTCATCAGGCCGAAAAACCGCTTTTCTAAATGCACGGTGTGCGATGAGTCAAATCCTCTGTTTTGTGACCCCAGGGCATGCAGTGCAGGTGGACGGCTTTCTGGAATTCCATGGACTTGAGGTTTCTCAGTGCTGAGCGATTTCTGGTCCTGATTTGCAAATGGGAGGTTTTTTTAGGGAGGGGCTAATGCCAGTAGAAACTCT
Source organism: Bramus lutescens (assembly GCA_001685075.1). NCBI lineage: Eukaryota > Metazoa > Chordata > Mammalia > Rodentia > Cricetidae > Bramus > Bramus lutescens. The sequence goes on from LOEQ01004208.1 coordinate 126,294, forward strand.
GTGGTAAAGGGAACTTTAGGCAGGTGCTTGATCACATGGCTCTGGACAGGTAAACGGGTCATACATGAACGTGGGCAAAGCTATCGCGTTTCAAACCTGCCCTTAGGACCCTAAATCACCAACCAGCCTCACTTCTTAGAGGCTTTATTACCTACCAAAATCACTCTACCTAGTCACTGAAAATGTGTTCACCACATCAACCTTTGGGGGACATTTCAATTTCAAAGCAGAACAGAACAGGCAGTCTTTTTTTTTAATTCTTTCTTTGTCTGTGAGGTTATTTCTTCTAAAGAATGGTGGGAAACAGTCAGCCTGGCTTTGAGTAAATTACAGGCATCTTAGAAATATTACTCATTGCTGAACTATTAGAAAGAGATGCCACAGGAGATGACCAAACTCTTCTGGGAGATCTATGATGGGAAGCAAAATGCTATTATGGCAACAAATTGTTTGCCACACTAAGGACAAGGAAGTTTTTCCCAAGTCAAGAACTTGTGTGGGCTTCAAATATATTTATCTTGTATTAATGGTGGATCTTGGGAGCAAATTCTGCTTTCTTGGTAGTGTTGAACATATCCTCTGGTGTGTACTATATGATATCTCGCTCTGATAAGAGATATCCTAAGAACATAAAAGGAACATAAAAGGAGCGGGTCTTAGGCAAACATTTGAAATTGTATTATTCCAAAAAGATAAACAATTGGTGATGGATTACTAAAAGCGCACCAGGGTCAGAAATAAAGGAGGACAATTCATTGAGCCACAGCAACTTCCCCTATTGTCTAAAAGTGAGAAACAGGAGTATAGCTGTAGAGGGGAGCACAGGCTCATCCACTTTCCTATCAGCACAGAAGGCAGGTCTGACAAATACCGTCATTCTCATTCAGGAATCCATTTGAATAAAGGTAAAAATTAAAGGGGACAGTCAAGAAGAAAAGAGAACTGATAAATCATACAACAAATCAGGATTCTGCTTTGTGGCTATCATAGAGATGAACTGGTTCGTTTACAAAGACACATTAAGAAGGCCAGGTAATATCTACTGGTGTATTTTTATTGGGAGGGCATCCTTTAAAGTATATCATGTATTTTGGGGGAGCACTTCTAACTCATACAGACTTCAAAAATAGTTGTCATTTCCATTGGTATCTCCAATGTTATCTCCATTGATAACCTCTGTGCTGGACAGATGCTTGGCACTTGCCACCAAACCTCATGACCTGAGTTCAGTTCCATGGGACCAACAAGGTAGAGTGAGAGAACTGAATCCTGCATGTTGTATTCTGACCTCCATTTGCACACTATAGTATGATAGTTTATGTGGACTTACCTAACACTCAATAAATTTAAATAATAAAATTCCTAGAAAATTAATATATAGCCAATTTCAAAATTTATTTGAACTACATTTTAGAAGCTGAGATATGTGTGAAGGGGTGGGGATATTTTTTGGATATACAGACTGATGAAGAATTCTTTTTCCAGAGAAGTGGTTCTATGATCATAGGGAAGCTTGACCCTCTGATATAAGATGTTGATATCCTAGCAAACTTCCTCACATAAACTTTGGAATAGCGTTCATACCCTATGGCCCTGCCAAAATAATACATAAAGCTAACATCACAGTGTATAGAAAAGTACCCTTCAAAATACATGAGTCATTTGATCAAAGATCCTCTGCAGATACTAAAAAGTAAGCATGCTAAATTCCTTTACATAAAATAGTCAATATTTCCATAAAACTGATCTATAGTTTTTCATATACTGTAAATCAATTCCAGATTACTTACATGCTTATTAAAAACAAATGCTACAACCATCAATGGTTCAAACAAAAATGATCAGAATAAATAGCAAGGATTAGCACAGATTATCTTTTCTTTTTCTCTTTGTTACTGAGAATCAAAATTGTACCCGACAATTGTTCTACAATGGAGCCACATTTCTATGTCAATGCCAAGTGTTAAAATACACTTTTGATTGGTGTTTGATTAAATCTGTCTATATGTAATTTATGAATATACATGAACAGAACTATTGCTCACACACATACATACACTTTGTATATGACACATGGAATCTAACATTCTGCAGGAAGTATTGCTCCATATAAGCTTGCTTTTTAATTTTCTAGACTGTTCTACAAAAGAAAACTGTAAAATTAAATGAAATACACAAACATACATAGACATTGATTTTATTATATATTTATGACTTAATTTAATGTTTATTGGAATATTAGTTCCTTTTGTTCATGTCCAGAATTAAGTCAGAGCTGTATGGGGATCACATATTATATAAATGCTTATAGTTATACATTTTGGGTAACCAGTAAGATGTTTCAGTGAGTAAAGGTATTTCCTGGACTCCACATGATAGACAGAGAGAATTGTCTCAAGTTGTCCTCTACCCTCACGATGTGCTCTATGGCACGTGAATGCACCTCCCCAACCCACCTGCACACACACACTTACACACACATACACAATTTGGGGCATATTTTTAGTGAAAATATTATTTTTATTTGCTTATCGTTTCTTAAATGTGGGAATTATTCTAATTTTTGAAGATGATTTTCCCAATCATTAGTATTTTTGGATCCCCTTAAGGATACCACACTGTGTTTCAGCTTTTAACTCTGTCTACATCATGTCACTTATATGTTCATGCTTACTATAAAGATCATAAAAGTATTGAGAATATGAACTTTTCACATATCTAAACAGACTCCTAAAAATACTACTGGATTGCAAAGTTGTCTTCAATGCATTAGTCTTAAATCACAGTTTGACACTGCATTTAACAAATAACGATACTAATCCCTTGGCTTCCATTCAATAGTGCTTTCCACATCAAATATTCAAATAATTCATATGAGTGAGGGTAGTAATATAAAGACAAAAGAATCACACAGGGTGATTGCAGAGATATATTAAAATAATCTTTAAGTAATTAAAAATATTTTTGTTCAATAAATCATAGAGACTTTGAGACCTTGATTTAAGATGTTTCTCTGAATATCCCCCTGCTTATCTCCTTTGTATTGATTATGAGCTGCTCTTGATTTTATTATAACACAACCAGATATGACTTGATGCTTATATAGAAAAGTTGAGGACCTAAAATAGATGCCTACAGAGAAAACCCAAGATTCATAGTGAAATGCTCCCAGATGACCTCTTTAAATTTGGGTGCAGAAAAGACAGCCAAGAATAGTACTGTATCAAGAAAATCCTTCCAGGATCCCTTAAGAGATGAAGAATTAAGGAGGGGTATATAAAGATCAAATCCTCAAAGGGCATAATCTAAGCCTAAAGTGCTCCCATGTGGAGAAATCTGGAGACTATAGTTATATTCTCAATAGCAATGAGATCTGTGCTAGGATTTGTGAGACTTGGAAGACTTTATAAAAAGACAAGGCCCCATGCAGAACAAATTCTCTGTATCTAGGCTTTCAGGCTGGAATGAATCCAGGCTTTACATTCTATTTCCAGTCCTATCAAGTGGCTAGCCTTGACAGCTGCTCCTGAGTTACAGGGCTGCAGAGATGCCTGTGTAGTTCTTCCTATGGTCTGAGATTCAGCTATATTGTTTATGAATTTCCAGATTATTTTGTTCAATACATTGAAATCAATAAACACTATATGATTAAATCATCTTACTTTTAATTATTTATTTGTTTGGACTCCAGATTGTCACCATTAACCTTACATAATCACAAAATCCTCATTATGGAAATGAACAATAGATTTTCCTTTTAGTGGAAGATATTTTTCACTGTTAAGGAATAAATTACTCATGTGCACAAAGTTGAGTGTTTACCCGTGTTAAGATATTGATTTATTTTAACCAATGCAGTATACCTCTTATCCAACACAATGTAACTTCATAAGGCTCTAATATAGAAGGGCCAGTGAGATAATTAGGTAGATAAGGAAGGGTGCTTGCCACTAAACCTGAAAGTTCTATACTCAGGAATCACAATATTGAAGGTTAAATTCAGTTCTCCAAGCTTACCTTGGTCCTACATGGGTACAATGTGGCAGATGGGCACTAAATATAGAATAAATACATATTTATGGCAATCTTGAAGTTATTTTAAGTCCATACTCATATAATGTTTCTATTTTGCTTTTTTCCTCCCACTGTCAGATGGCTTCAATAAAAAAATTACAGGAAACTGACCACCATGTCCTTTGTAATGAGTTTGCAGTCAGTGTTAAAGCTATTAAAGTATGCAGCTAATTATATTTCATTTTTGCCCCAAAGCAAAACATAACACATAATAATTTACTTTTTCCACTCTCAACTGAGTTTCATTTCCTTTTTCTCACTTAGGCACAGACATTTCCTCCAACAAAAGGCATAGTGAGTTTGAAAATCATATTTATTTTGTAGAGAAAGAGACACTCTTAGATGGATTAAATGTAAAATAAGAAAGGATGATGCCTACTTCTTTGGCCAGATGTTTAGCATTCCTCTCAATATTTATTTCATGTAAAGGGCATACATATCTGTTGTAAACTAATACCTATTCTCTGATACGTGGTTTGTACAGAAGACAATGTAAGCAGACATTTTAAAACTGAAAATAAAAGCAGAGTCAAGCCTCACAGAAAATAGAAAGATCATGTAGAAAAACTTATTAAGCAATGGGATACTTAAGAGAAAGTTTATGGGGTCTGATGACAAGCTTGAAGTATGATGAACCGTGTTTGCTTCCAAAGACCAAATCATAGAAGGAAAGTACTATCTATCACAAGATGTCCTCTAACCTCCATAAATGTACCATGTGTGGCTTCCATCTCCTAAAGAGTAAATGAATAGATGAAAATTTAATGAACTAAAAATAAAAAATAAAGAATAGATAAGACTTTCTGAAGTCAGGAATGTTGTGATATCAGATGTGGATTTAAAATTGAGGGCAAGTTCTTTCTGCAGATACTTAGAATGATCTTCCTTGGGTGTGTGGAGGAGAAACACAGGGGAAATAGAAAATCCAAGGAAGTCAGAATAACTGATGACCAAGTGATTGCCCCTAAAAAGGATGTTTCTACCAACCCTCCAAAGCCCTAGTAACATGTGGAAGAGGACACAGAAATCACACAAGAGATTGAAAATAGAATGAAAGACTTTGAAATGCTGTCTTTAAACCGTGACACAGAAGTTTCAGACGTGATCTCATAGTAAGTATAGTTGCGTTCACAAAACTGGGCTTGTCAAGAGATAAGTATGTATCTTTAAGGAGTTCCTAGAGCCCTACCTATCTCTGATGACCCACTGATGACTGATGGATTCCGAAGGAGTCCATTCTTTTCAGCTGTACACTCATTCACTTAGATCCAAGCTCAAAGTCAAATAACAGTCCTGGTTAAAATCAGTGCTTCACAAAACAAAAGAAAAAGGTATTAATGATGGAAAGGGGCATTTGAGGGATAACGGAATGGCAGAAGAGGAGCAGAGGTAACAGAGGTAGGAGAGAGGTTGGAAGAACAAACAGAATAAACTGTACCCATATGAAGGCGTAAGTCATAAACAATCCCAGACTGGTTCTGAATTATAATTAATAGAATAGTTATTTATTTAAAGGGGAAAACTTATAGATCACCGTCCCTCTCTGCAATCAGGAAAGGAGCCTAGTCGCTGGAAGCAGAGCCGGAAGCCAGAGAGAGAGCGGAGGGCAGTTGCTGGTTTTTAAAGAGAGAGAGACCACGCTCCAATGGGCTGGTATCTTAGCAGCTATTGGCTGAAGGAGCAGAAGGAGCTATTGCCACACCTATATATGGATCTCTCAAAGAAAAATTAGTCAATGATAATGAAAGATTTTCTTCAAGGTTTTGTGGGTTTTATTTTTCATAATTGATTTCCATAAGTATATTCACATACATTTTCTAGATGTTACCTTAGTCCTAATAAGGTGATATAGATAAAGAGAATAAGGACAAAGGAGCTTGACTTAGTATTACAGACTGAGAGAAAATCTCTAAACCTCTTAGGATGGTGGAAATAGAATTATTTCTAAACAATTCCACAGTGGAAGCAAGAAAAGATGCCAGTAAAAGATTTAACCTGGAAGTGACAAATGTGTTAGTGTTAGGTGCTGTCTTCTGCTCATAGGTTCAATGCCACAATCTATGGGGAAGAAGTACCATTCCTGCATAACAAAAATTTGTAAGTTAATAAGTTAATTAACTTAATTAAGAATTAAGTTAATTCAGTCAACCTATCTATGCATTAACTAATCTATTTATTTCATTATGTTTGGCATCATTTTGACAGTTAAGCAATTCACTAATGTGGGATAACCTTTAGTTTGCTGTGAATAGATGTTGCTCTCACTGGTTGATAATAAAAGCTGCTTTGGCCTATAACAAAGCAGAATATAGCTAGGCAGGAAAGCCAAAGTGAATACAGGGAGAAATAAGATTAAAATCAGTAGAGGCATAACTAGCCACCCCCCAAATGAGATTTTTGCAGTAGATCAATAAAAGTCACGGCCATGTGGCAATACTTACATTAATAGAAATAGGTTAATTTAAATGTAACAGCTAGTTATTAATAAGTATGAACTATAGACCAAGAATTCTGTGATTATTATTAAGTCTCACAGTGATTATTTAGAAGCTTCTGCGGGAGAGGGTGGGACATAGAAATCTCTGTTTACAATTTACTCATTACACTTGCGTGGTGAACTTAATTATTCAATATGTCTAAAGAGGGCCTCCATTGATTAGCCAGTTAGTGCTCTCTTCTTATCAAATCCCAAGATTAAGTAAGTTGATTTCTATTATATTCTCAATTTTCTTAATATATGGTGAAATTTCAAGAGAAGGGTTATCTACTTGAAAGCTGTAGGTCTCTCTCATTGGATTCCCCTTATCTAAGGGTCACTGAATTTTTATCAATATACTTATAGCTTCTTTCAGTTTTAATTGGTATGAAAAGAACTTCACATATTTTAGAGGTTCAATTTGATGAGTTCCGACATATGCAAACATCTAGACACAGCCAATTTAATATCCAATGGCATTCAAAGTTAATGAAGGCAGTAAGTTATTGACTAGGCTTAATATTTAAAAGATGTGACTTCATATGGTATCTCTGGCTCTATAACTTCTTTAGTATACTAAATTTTGTCTCTGAAGCTCCACTTTTGGCCAGAGAAACTTCTTAAGGGACTTAGAATCCAGCTGTGACTATGATCAGAAAGACAGATTAGTGAAGACATGCAGAAAAGCACACCAGGAAATGTTAAGCTTCTGGACTTTGCCAGCAGAATTCAATTTCAAGTATTAATTTTATGGAGAGTTTGTTTAATTTTGCCAGTAAGGATGAAATACAGGATTGGGTAAAATAATAGGAGATATTATTAAACAAAGCAAGCAAGCAGTTAACCAAAGTATTTAACAATTTTGAAATCCGCAAGGTTAGGTCAGATGAGGCAATAGGCAAAAATGCTTGTCGCAAAAGCCCGAACACTTGAGTTTGAGCCTCAGAACACATGGTGTAAGGAAAGAATGGATTCCCAAGAGTTACTTTCTGACCATCATGTATGTGTCATCGCACACATACACAGAGGCCCACATGTAAATAAATAACTTTAAAAAATGAATTTATGATATATATTCTTGATATTTCAAAGACAACTATATACACATTGGTTGTAGCTATTTGTTCATTTCTCCTTGATTTAATTATATATTTCATAAATCTATGTTTTACCTGGCATACTGAAAAACTTATAAAGGGCAAAATAATCAATAAACAGTATTTTAAAATTCAATTTATATGGAAAAACCTGGAATACAAAAACAAACATAATAAAATAGTTTCTATGCAAGATGGCTCTAAGTGATAAAGAAGGTAAGATGCTTAGAAAATGGTCACATAGCTCCTTCTAGCTGTGGGGTTTGTGAAATATTTTTCAGAGATAAAATGATATATAAGCTGTGTCTTCAAGTTTTCATGGAAACTTGGCAAGTGGAACAGAAAACTCATTCTGTACATCAAGGCAAGATCAACCCATAAGGTAAAGCAATCAGTACATGACAGAAATGTATATAACCTATCTCAAAAGTACTAAAATTAAAGTAAAAACAGCAGAATATTGAGACAAAGGTGAGGCTCTTTTGTTGCCAGGGTGTTATGTAACTGATCATTTGAAAGCTCATGAGCTGTGCTTCTTGTGACAAGCACCCAAAGGATACATAACATACAAATGCAAGAGAAAAAGGGTGGTACAGATTACAAAAGGGGATATTCTGCCCAATAAATGTACGCTGTTTATTGGTTCAAACGGAGGTCACAGAATGATATTTTCCACAGGTTGTTTGTAATCAAACATGCTTCCTCTCTCAAAGTGTTGTCATTGTCCTCTCTGCTTTTCAAATTAGATAATTATGTTTTATATAATATATATTTATATGTATATATGTGATCTTAAAAATGCTAGGGTAGATGATAAGTATCTTCATTTATAGCACCTACAAATTCTACTTTATGTTCTTGCAACATCCATGCTTAGTTCACTCTCTCTCATTTTAAGGGATATCAAACCAAGAGAGAGGTTCTTTTGAAGTCATTAGACACCTTCTTAATTAATCAGTGTTATCTAGAAATACAAACCTTTAGAACAGCTATACATTGTAAGGAAAATTATTAGATTGGTTTACGTTACATGGCTTAGGGTATTCAGTATATTAATTATCACTTATTTTCTTGTTATTTTATAGATGTAATCTTTATAATATGCAAAATGTAAATGTCATTTGTAAACACCCTAGTGAATCTTCATATCTTACAATGTGAACTAAGGGATATGAAAAAAATCAACTATGTATTCAATTGCTGACAACACTATCTGGTTTTGCTCATATAACCAAGTGTCAACTTCTTTTATCTGGATGTGACGAATATTTCTGAGCTGAAATGATGAAGTAATCTAACATACATCACCCACAGCAACCCTACTGGATCACTGCCAGATAAAACTCCCACCACAAGGAAAGCCATGTTTATCAGTTTAATAAAAGAGAGATTCATGAAATATGCACAAGTCTCTTAAGGCTGCCCCATTAAGCACTTTTTTCCCATATTCTATCTCTTTTTTATGCCTGTTGTAACAGGTGTGAGCACAATAACCAAGTTCAATTAAGGGCTTCCAGTTTTATTCTAGATTGAATAGATGTGGTTCTCCCTTGTTTTCTTCTGACTACAGTCTTTGATACATTGAATTTCTAATTAAAATCTGGAGAATGAGACTCTAAATAGTAAAGAAAAGAGAGATCTACAGACATTTGTTTATCAAGAGCAACATGATAGTTAATTCCTGTGTTTCCTTTTTGTCTTACATTATTTTTTTCTTACATATAGAATCCTTAAACTTGAGAATACCACAGGCAAATGGCAAATGAGAATAAATTTCCTACAAAATATAGCTTTCTCTAACTAAAGGAACAATGAGAGATATAACTATAATGATAAAATGTTAACAGTAGAAAATCTACACTATCCATAAATGATGACAAAAATCCACTTCCATGCTTATTGATACAGGCTCCGTAGGGATGTTGGTCTTTTACCCCCACAATGTAGTCATCAGTCTCCTCCCTAAGTCTTGGAGGATTATGCCATGGAAGAAAGAAGTTCCTTTACTTGCCCCTACTCAAAAGGAATGAGGAATCTCTACTTCTATTCAATAACAGAAGTACCTGAGGCTTGGGGAGGAGAATTAGAGAGCAGCTATGTCTATGAGAAAAGAAAAAAATATCAGAGAGATTAAATAAGGTACCTGGTTTTTCAGCATAATTTGAAAATAACAAGAGAATATAATCTGAGAGTGGGGCTGAAACCTCCAAAAAAATAAAAAAAAAACTTTGAGATTTGTGGTACATGGAAAACAAAATACTCAGATGAAAAATGTTCAACCGAAAAATATAAAAAACACTGGAGGGACTTAATTAGAAAATCAGAAAGCTTTAAAATGAAACTACCCAAATCACAACAGAACAAAAAGTTCACTAAATGGAACAAAAAAATGTCTCTGGAATCTAAGTGACTACAGGGAAAGATGGAGTAGAAATGTTATTGATAACTCCAAATACAGATGGGAGGGAGTGGAGCTGAATACAACCCTCAGGAATAACTGATGGGCTTTTGAGCTCTGTAGACCACCGTGAGTTTCTATGTAAGGAGTATGGTGGTGGAATATCTGAGAGGATAGGAGTAATGTATATAATTTAGAGATAACATAGTTATCTTTATAGTTCTATGAGTCCCATATGATAAATTTTGCATTCACATTGTACCTTGTCTTATACTTAAAATAAGTATAACCATTAGAGCTAATCCAAGCGACGGTGTGGACAATCTCACTGCACTATCTTTGCAACATTCTAAAGATTTATAATTTTTATTTAAAAAAGCCTCAAAAGTACTAATACCCATGACAAGTCACAATGTTTTACAGTAATTACTCACTCATCCATTTACACGTGACTCATCAGAGCAAGGGGCTTTTGGTGACGGTTTTAAACCAAAAGGCAGTGCTTTCTGCATTACTGCCTTGTGAATAAAATGGCTGATTTTTGTTGTAGATTTTTGCTGTAGCTGACACCCCTTCTGTTACATATTTGGGGATTAATTACCAAATTCTGAACTGTTCCCTATGCTTTTGACATTTACTGATCACACTCCCATAGCTACAGGTGAGAACAGTTTCCCACTGCCAGGCCTGCGTGCATTTCTCATAGGTAAACACAGAGATCTGCCTTCCTGCAATCAACAGGCATTTGGTCAGTGTTTAGGATCTAGGAAGGAACATTCCATTAAGATGGTTGTAGATTTATGTCTAGAATCCACTAACAAGTGAGTACATATAATTCATGATCCTAGAGAAGCTAAATAGGAAGGTGAACCCAAAGAATAACATGTAGT
>LOEQ01004208.1:141499-159588 GCA_001685075.1 Bramus lutescens
AAGGAGGGAGATCATGAGCAAGGAAGTCAGGACTGCGAGGGGTGCGTCCACCCAATGAGATGGTGGGGCTGATCTAATGGGAGCTCACCAAGGCCAGCTGGACTGGGACTGATGGAGCATGTGGATAGATCAGACTCTCTGAATGTGGCTGACTCAGAAGTCAAGGACAATGGCACTGGGTTTTGATTCTACTGTATGTATTGGCTTTGTGGGAGCCTAGTCTGTTTGGATGCTTGCCTTCCTATACCTGGATGGAGCGGGTAGGACCTTGGGCTTCCCACAGGGCAGGGAACCCTGACTGCTCTTTGGACTGGAGAGGGAGGGGAAGGGAGAAGGGGACTGGGGGGAGGGGGAGGGAAAGGGAAGAGGGGAGGGGATGGAAATTTTTATTTGAAAATAAATATAAAAATAAATTGCCCCTTTAGAGTTACCCAAATGTAGAAGGGAATTATAATAAATAAATAAAAGAAAAAAAGACCCTTCAAAAACTTTAAATATTCCCAGCTCTCGAGAAGATGTGGGGTTTGGGATTCCTGGGCCCTGCCACTGTGCTTTTCAGAGGGTCTTTTGTTCTGTGCACCTGCCTGAAGTGTGTTTTTCCTTGGCCTTAACAAAAGCCTTTCTTTACAGGCTGATTTTGTCTGCTTAGGTACACTAAATCTGAGGTATTCCTTCTTGCTGTTTCACATTGGAGAATGTTTTCTGCCTTTTACTTCCATAATGAGCAGAGAAAGGGAGCCCGATCAAGATCCCTACAAGGTAATATTTTGGCCTCTTCACATATACACATATACAAATACACACACATGAACATACATGCACACACAAAAATAAATAATTGTAATTTAAAATAAAATAATAATAAAACATGACTTGAAAATGAAAATGATCATGCTTTAGATTTAAGCTATTGCTTCAGTTAGAATACCTAATATGGTATTAGTTTAAAATTTCTGAACTCTAAATTTAATGGGATATGAGCCAATCTTGTGAACACTCTACCCCTACATCTGCCTCTTGGGATTTTATAGGACATGTATTGTTGAACAGGAGCAGAACACTCAGTTGACTCTATGCTGTGCATTTCAAATCAATTTCTTTGTAGGTTCTTAAGTAAGTCCTTCCAGAACTGCTCAAGTGTTCTGTGGGATAATAAATATTCAGTGCTGAAAATAATTCAGTTTTTGTCAACACATTGAGAGCCATTTTAACCAACTCCGCACTGACTGCAAGTGTTCAGTGTTTCACAGGCTCCTCTCATTTCTCTCCTAGAACCAATTGGCCTTTTTCCTAGCTCAGTGACCAAAGACGGGAAGGATAATAGGGTTTTGTTATAAGAATAAATGTTCATTGAAGTGAAACTGATACCACAGGGCTCTAGTCCTAGTGTGGGTGCAAATAAGATTTTTTTTCTTTCTGGCACACCTTTATCCTACAGGCTTGTAGATCTAGATTATACTTTAGGGGAGAGATTTCTCAAGATAGTTTTCAAGCTGTGTAAGATACAGAAATGTTCGCACTCACCGTGCTCTTATTTGATTTAGTCCTTAATAATAACCTAGCAACTGTTACCAGGATTGTTTTGCAGTCCACTGGGCATATTCCAAGCCAAACAATAATACCATGATTGTTATTAAAGCAAAACAGCTCTCCCTTTAAAAGCAGCATTTTGCTTTCAGGTTAAACTCCTCTAGACCATGTTGCCTCTGGCAATCTTTCTCAATTCACTTGTAAGGTCAATTAATTTAGTGAGACAGATCTAGGATTCTTTGCAGCTTCTGAGGTAATGTGGCTCTTATTTTTCACAATGCAGGCATCACAAGGAAGCAACTTAGTCACTTTACCAAGATTGATTTGGTTCCCTGAACAATAGTTCAGATAATATATTTCTCTGAGAGTTTTCTTCAATCAGTTTGAAAAGCTACAGATATTTGGACAGCGTCAAGTCAACCCACCTTTCATAAAAATCTCTTTTACTCCTGCAGTATAGGGGAACTAAAGGAATGTTCCCTCCAGGACTCATTCTGTGCTTCCCCTCACTCTTCTATTTCAAAGCTTGATGTGATTATTTCATCTAAATTTTGATAATGCTGATAAAATAAGGCAAGATAATTGTACAGTGCCTAGATAAATACACAAAAGACAAAATATCCATACACCTTCCACACACGCAAACTCCTTAATCATTTCTCTAATGGATTGCCTTGAACAGAAATTGTTTTATCATATTTCATAGTTAGGGTTTCTATTGTGAAAATTAAATATCATGATCAAAGCACAAGTCTAGGCAGAAAAGTGTCTATTTAGATTATACTTCAATAACATTATTCATTGTCCAAAGAAGTCAGGACAGAACCTTAAACAGGGAAGAAACCAGAAGGCAGGAGCTGATGCAGAGGCCATGGAATGGTGCTGCTTACTGACTTATTCCTCCTGGCTTGCTCAGCCTGCTTTCTTATAGAACCCTGGATCACCAGCTCATGTATGGTACCATCTACAATGGACTGAAATCTCCCCCATCAATCAGTAAACAAGAAAATGCCCTATAGATTTGCTCAGAAACCAATCTTATGAGTGGTAGACATTTTCTAATTGTGATTCCCTCCTCTTAGATGACTCCGGCATGTGCCAAGTTGACACAAAACTATCCAGAACATCACATATGTCACAGATTTTTCTAGTTTTATTTGCAATAAATTTTAAAAATTAAAATGGCAGCCTATCATACAAAGGTCTTTGCATTTAAATAGAAGGGCCAAAATTTTCCTACTAATTACAATTTTCAGTTTTGCTTTCAAACTCTTTACTGTAGGCCAGAAATTCAATACAAAGTAGAGTTATGGACCCCTAAGGATTCTTTCTTATCTATCTTCCACCTTGTGCTCCTATCACCACTAATACATAGAGGAAATATAGTTTAAAAGCTTTGTATCCATATGGTGGTGTATGCCTACAGACTCAGCACAGGGAAATCTGAGATAGGAGGCAGGATAGGAGGAGTTTATGCATATAGGCTACATAGTTACATCCTGTCCCAGAATTTATCACCAATGTCTAAAATTAAATATTATATAGTAAATATAATTCAGATATCATAAAATCTTCTGGTACAATGGAACAAAGGATAAAAAATCAGAAGTACATAAGACCTAAGATGCTAGCAGACAAATACTAACTCTTCTAAAGAGTGAAAAGAACAAGTCATCCAAATTTGTGTTGTAGCTATTTCATCCTTTAAAAATATTTAAATAAATATATTCTTGGGCATATAAGATTTTAAGATTTTGGTTACACACAAATAATATGTATGTATGTATATATACATATATACATTCATGCATACATGTAATATTTTAATTATTTAGAGAATAAACTCTAAGAAGTCAATTTATTCTATCATAATGTGTAGTAAAGGAAAAGTGATAGATATGTATCAGATCACTAAGGCACCTTACACATTTAGTATGATATATTATTAAGTTCATAAAAATAAAAGAATCCCAGATATCTTTCCTTGTCTTAACATTTATGTAGTTTCTTCTGAAGTTACTCCTGGCAAGGAGGTGGTACTACTGACTCAATAGCCACAAATAATTAGCTAACTGAAACAAATAGAAAATAGCCCAATGAACATGTTTTAGAATCTCTGCCTCCTCTCAGTCCTGGTCTTTCCCCAGGAGACACAAGAATAAGTGGAGCAGAGATCAAGAGATATGCCAAGAAAAGAGGGATGAAGAAAAGAGTTCTCTGTCTTCTTCTTATGTGGGGTCTATGAACTTGGTAAAAACCCATGTGGGAAAGAAACAACAACAACAACAAAAAAAAAACAAAGGTATTTGCCTCAATAGATGCCTTGTGGTGGTCAGAGAGATGCAATAGAAACACAGTTCATTTAGGTAGGAGGATTACTTTTGAAGACCATCTATAGACATGGTTATTCAAGGATGTCCTCCAGGACAACTCAGGTTCTCAACTAGAGTGAGTCAATGAAAATGAAAGTGCCCTTTGAGCCAGAAGGAAAATACCTCTAACTAAAGGAAAGTGCCTAGAACTAAAGCCCACAAGAGGTAACACCTTGCATACACAGATGACTGAATGATATAAGATAAGGGTCTTCTTATGAGTACCCTGAACTTAGCTAGAATAAATGAGGACACTATTATTTTAGAAAAACAAAGAGAATAACAGTATTCATTCAAGAAGTCTTGACTGAATGTTTCAGATAGAAATCATACAAACCCCCTAAATATTGTTAATATTTTAGGTGAGTGTTTTCATATTAAAATTCAAATAAAGGTCTACAACATTTGAGACATGACTCTTCTATCTTTCTTTGGCTTTTACCAAGCTCTCCATATGGAATTTTAAATTATTTAAGTTCCAGTTATTATTTGAGAAGTGTAGGACCATATGTCAATGCAACATTTGATTTACATCCAGTAAGTTCTAGAACAAATTGTGAGACATCTGATTCAATCAACTCTCATCTTAGTTGCTTGGTAATAAAGACAATTCCTCACTGAACTGACATCCCTGTTCAATTCCAATATTGAGATTTCCAGTTAACTGAAAAAGATACTGAGGTGGAATAATGAACATATCTGAGTCTCCTAATGCCTCACAAGTGAGTCTTTAGGTTATTTGGGCCTGTTGTTTTCAGAAATCACTCTTAAGTATTAAACAATATTAAAGACATTTAGATCATTCAGTTTCATTAATCTTTAAAACAATGTGTAGCCTTGGAATGTTTACATAGAGATATCCAACCAGGAAGGACCTAGACAGCTTTATGGAGAGTGTGATAAAATACAGGGAGAGAAATCAGGAATATAAAGTGTGACTTTAAATCTTCTCATTTTCTCTCCAGGTTAGACACATATCTATCCACTTCACTAAATGTCAGACTATATTGCTATTTCACAGTCATTACCACAAGGACTTTCATTACATACTCTAGATTTTAAATTGAATGTCAAATAGAATTTAAGCAAGAGAGAAATGCAAGATCAAGGCTTTCTCATGAGAAACATTAAGGTCACATTTTAACACTTCACTTGATTGAATATGAATGAAAGTTTAACTGATATATACTAATCTTCATTTACTTTTATAACCCCAAGGTTATTATTATTTAAAAGTATGTTACGGGTTTTCAAAAATCTATAAAGTAGGCAAACCTCTCTGGACAAACTTTATATATACATGTCAACAAATCAACAGAGAATATGTTAGTTTAGGCATGTTTTATGAATGAGAAATTTTGTTATCAGTGTCTATGATGTCAGCAAAAATAGCTTTAAAAGCAACCTCTCTAAAGTACATGCCACACTTGATCTACATGATCATGTGCTTCCCAGATATGCAAAAACAAGAAGGGGATTTGTCTTTCTTGTAAGAAAAAAGTTGTAGACAGAAGTTTCTGTCCCAACTGGTCCCACAGCCATTCACTCCCAAAGATACACATAAAGCTTATATTAGTTATAAACTTTTGGCCTGTTAGCTCAGGCTTATTATTAACTAGCTCTTACAACTTAAATTAACCTGTAATTCTTATCTATGTTTAGCCATGTGGTTTGGTACCTTTTCCCTGTAGGATCTTTCATCTTGCTTCCTCTGTGTCTGGCTTGCAACTGTGTCTCTGCCATTCCTCTTCCCAGAATTTTCCTAGTCTGGCTATATACTTCCTATACGTCCTACCTGGCTATTTGTCAATTAGCATTCTGTTAAATCAATACTAGTGAAAAATCATTACACTGTATAAAAGCATTACCCCACAGTAAAAAGTCAACTTACAATTGCTATAACTTGCTGTGGAATGGTTTGTTGATGTCCATGGGAATCCTGCCCTGTCTTGATCAGAAACAGGGGAGGAGTAGATTGGGTTGTGGGCACAGAGTGATGGTAGGGAGAAGGGACTGGGAGAAGATGAGGAAAGGGAAGTGCAACTGTGATATAAAACAAATAAACAAGCAATAAAGAAGGTGATTAATAAATAAATAAACAAATAAAGGAACAGATAAATAAAAGAAAACTGTCCCTTAAAGTGGTCAAACAAGAAAAACTATTTTGATTTTTATATCAAGGAAGCCAGTGGCCTCTATATCAATAAGTAAGCCACTAAGTAGCTTCAGAAGCTGTATAGCTTAGAGAAAGAGTAACATAATATTGGAGTAAATATTTGATTTGAGAATGATTTAAAGGTGCTATGATCATGAACACACGACTGAAAAAAAAATGCAGAGTACTCTCCTTGTCCAGGCGAGCATACCATCTCAGTAGAAAAGTTTTAAACAATGAGCAATTCAGTGGTCTACAGATTTCATTTTCATATTTTAGTTTACTTTTTTCTTTTTGTTTAATGATTGAGATTATACAATAATTTTGTCCTCTTCCCTTTCTTTTCCTCCTCCAAAACTTATATATATATCCCTCCTTGAAATCTTTCCAATTCATATCTTCTCTTCTCATGTTTTTTATGGATATACATGTATGTGTACATACACACATCATTTTAACAATAACCAGCTTAATATGTATACATATCACTTGTATATATGCTTTCAGGTGTGAAGGATGATGCTATTGGAATCTCAGAGTTTGCAAATTATTTTTCAGTTATCTGCAGTATAAAGCTTAAATGAACACAGCGTGGGAAATATTCCAAAAGCATTACAATGAAATTATGAATAGGTATGCTGTTCTTCATGGGGACTAAGAGTGTTGCTCAGTGGAAGAACATCTGTTCAACATGTATGAAGCCATTGCTTCTTACAACATGTATCACATGTACACATATATACACTAATTTCCTCAAACTCACAAATTACCTCAACATGATAGGCTGTGTGACCAAAGATGAAAGATAAATTTGTACTTTGTTAGTGCTCTCTAATAAACTTTCTAAGAATTTCAAATATCAAAAGAAGCTCAATAGACAGGAATTAACTCATCTTAAGGAAAATATCTTTGTTAAAGCATGCTTGTGCCATTTCTGTTAGTAAATGTTCACTAGAAATTTCATAAGAGACTAAATTAATCAGGTTTTGGGAATCACAGAAGCAACAGGCCATCATTAATTTAAAAGACGTTTCCTGTATTGGTGATAACAAGCATCCTGTAGCTGCAGCTTGACAAAGATGGCAGCGCTCAGATGACTTGGACTGACCCTTCATTGCCTTGCTGGAAGTTGCCGCACAACTCTTGCGTGTCTTTACAAGTTTAATGTTTGAACTCCTTGCTTTTAAGGGCCCCTCATGAAGGCTAGAACTTTGACAATTTAATAATTCTTGTGAAATCTGATGTTAAGAATAAACCTTATGGTGATTTCCCTGGTAGAACTAGCTGTATAAGAAATTAAGTCTTTCCACGGAAATCACTTATTAGTTAAGTGATACCAATGAGCATAAAATATAGGATCTGGAACAAATCATGTAAGAAAAATAATAGGGGGAATTTTAGAAGCTGACAAAGTATGACTGAATCATTAGGTTTTTGTGTTTTGCCACAGAAACACAGAACTAGTATGAAAAAAAATCTTGATTACAAAGTTAATGAAAGGCCTTGATACCCTCCTAAAGGCAAAGTAAACAGTTTAAGAAATCTTAATGTTCTTTTACCTCCTTTTTGCAAACTTAAGAAGGGTTCCGGTAAGCTTCAGGAAATCAATTTGTTTCCACCTCTCACAGGTAGTGGAGCCCAGGTAAAGGCTATGAATCAACAGTGTGTTGCCTGAACTCCATGGCCTATGAGACAATTCTGAAGTAGCTACAGACATGCAGTCTTTGCATCAACAAATTGCAGCCATTAGTTCAGCTCAATTGGAATCCACATTGGTTTCACATGTTACAAAAGATTTTTATAATCTCTCACTTCTTTTGTCTCAGGACAGAGCTTAAGCTCACACACAAAAAATGGTGAGAGATGACACAGCCATATCTGATGAGAATGGCAGAAGTCATAACGCCAGTACTGCTACTTGGCAAAGATTCAGCAAGGCTGAGCCACATGATGGCTGCCATGCCACCTTTGGTTTTCAAACTCCATATTTTGTGTATTTGGAAGACTTTTCATTGTACAGCTTGTGAATATTGGATTGGTAGTAATTTTCTTATGAACCACAGATGCCTTCTCCCAGGAATGCTATTTCTAAGCTTCTTTAGGATAGCATACTATTCCCCCTACTTTAGGGAGATATCATTATCTACTTGAAGGTCTTTCTTCTACCTTACAGGTTGTGACACATGTGAAGTAGTCAAAAGTGCTTACTCAGGGACAAGATAATCAAAACAAAATCAACTTTAATCAGTCAACAAGATTTGGTGGAATAGAGGAGTTGGCTACTGTTCAGATTACATGCCTCTTCCCACTATCCACTCAGGCAATAGACGGCATATACATTAACAAAGTTATATTAGCTGAAGTTATGCCTGTCTTACACAAAGACTTACACGTATGGGCTAAGAATGATGTAGAAAGATGATGAAAAGTATTCTATAAAGATATAAACTGTGAACATTGTATTATGCCACAATTTGAGTAATAAATGCAATAGCTTTGGCCTGAGGGTAATTCCAGGGCACTCTAACCATTAAGAGTTAATAATGCACTGCTTGGGTTATGGCAGTATGCCCAAGAAAACTTGAAGATAGTTTTGATCTAATGTCCTTGTAGCCATAAAAGCAACTAGCATGAGAACAGCTTGTCATATATCTCTAGACTCTTAAAAATTGGGTTATAGTACTGATGAATAAAACTGGTTATAAAAGATAACTGGTTAACTGTGATATCAAAATATGAGTGAAATGATTGGAAATGATAACTCTGTTCTATCATAATTTATTAATATGACTAAAAGATTAATATAAGCAAAAGAAAGTGAAATACATGTCCAAAACAAAAAATGATATAATCTATGTTTTGGAACAACATGAATGTATTACTACTTACTAAATTCTGTACAAACAAAGCAGCACTCTGGCTGCCAGTCAGTCAGGCTGCAGGACTCTCCTGACCATCATGGCCTGGCTCCCTCCCTCACCAACTCCCTACAACATTTGCTGGGACCTGTCCACTATCAGGGATGACTCCAGGCACTGTACTGTCTGGAAAGGGGAAGTATAAGAGAAGATTTGGTGAAATGCATATCAATAAAGGAAATATAAATGAGTAAGTACATCCACTATTATTCTGTGTTCTGGATCTCTAAAAGTAGAATATGGACACATGAGAATAGGGTCTCACTCCTTTTATACATCAACCCTGTAGAGTGATTGATCATACAGTTAAAAAAGATCCCAATATCAATAATGTTGAGATATTATTTAGATCAACATTTCATAAACCAATTCCATTGAGCACCAGATCAAAGAGGAATGAGCTATTTCAGAAAAAGGAAAAAAATTATAAAGAAAAAACTTTTTTACAGCTAACTTCTAAGGTCAGATATGAGATAAAAGCTAAGAATTCTCTTTACTCTATAACATCTAAGAGATTTTATTATTCAGTATATATTAGTTATAATTATATGATCAATATCTACTTGATTATAATTTGATATTAGGCACAGAACTTCTTGTGTCTTAGCACATTAAAGTTTACTTGTGATGCATAGTGTAAGCCCACCACAAGGTCACAATTTTATGATGTTCCATAGAGACACCTGGCTGACGGAGACTCTGTCTTCTAGAAGGAAAACCATCTGCATCATAGACTCCTATGTGTTCAAGGCAGCAAAATAAGATCAAAACATAAGGTTTAATTTACTGAAGACTATTCCAGTATATCTCTGGTCTCAACTCTACCCCTATTATCTGCACCAATATAAAATACATAGTCATAATTTTCTGTCATTCATAATTAAGCTTATTTACTGACTTAAAATAAAATTCTCTAGAGATCCATATGTTGTTATTATTAGGAATACAAAAGAATATTTATTCTGTGGATACTGCCATATTATTAAATTAAATCAATTATTGTTCAGTTACAAATGGGAAAAGATAATTTTCATACTGTCTTACATTATAAAATGAAGTTCTGAATCTCCATAGAATTATTCTGCCTTAGACATGTGCTTTAAGCTGCCTATTACTGAGAGATACCCATAATATTGTACGTTATATGTTTCCACTGCCCATTACCCCACTTCTGAAATTTACCTCTCTTATTTTTCCCATGCACAGTTCTGGGTATATTTTGGGACATGATTCATCATTGTCTTAAAATCTTTTGCAAAAAGAAAGAAGAGAACAAAAAGTCTTACAGCACAAAGTTGGTCATGAATGAAACATGTATATGTCATACATGCAATTTATTGATTATCTCAGGACCACTGGCATCCTGTGTACTATGCCACCTTTTCCAAATCCCAAACATCTCTGAAATGCTGGTAGTAGCAATTCACTCTACAAAGAAAATCAATTTGAAAAAGCCTATGAGTGATGTTCAACAGTAAGAAATGATGCTTGAGATTGTAATAGATATTTAATTTTAATTTACTTTATATTTATATCATTGGCATAGTGGTGCAAGAGAATTGTCTGTATTCTGTCAATCATGTTTTAAATAAACGCTGATGGGCCAGGCAGGAAGTATAGGTGGGAAAACCAGACAGGAAGTAGAAATGATGCAATGAGAACAGGAGAATTTGGGAAGGAGGAAGTTGATTCCTCCCACTCCTGCCCAGACTCCTAAGAAGCAGGATGTGATCTGCCAGCTGTAAAAGTTACTGAGCCGTATGGCAAAACGCTGATTGACAGAATATAGACAATTCTCCTGCACCAGCGTTTATTCTTAAAAATAATGTGCTAGTCAAAAGCACAAATGATGATTTTAGGTAAAAGACATGAGACAAAATTAAAATTAAGATTTTTCAAATATGAGAATAAGTTATTTAGTAAGCAAAAGAAACATACAGTAATAAGATGTTGCTGTTTTCATTATTGCAAAGAAGCATGGGGTGTTAACAGAATTATTTACAAAAACCTGCCCTAAAAGATATTATATGTCGTTACAAGCTTTTGGATCAAAAGAAATCAATATAATTAGGTGTGAGTAACACTAACTTTCATATTAGAATATATTTATTCCAATTTAATACCTGCCATTTGTTATAATTTGTTGACTAAAGTCAAGTCAATTAATTCTTTGAAGATTTTATGTTATTAAGTACTGTCTCCTAGCCACACATCAGAAAAGTATTCCAAAAGTGGAATTAAATACTTTTTAATTCTTTATCTTTGTAAGACTACCATACTGCTGAATTACATAATTAAGGAAGGTGAGCTGCTACAGTAGCTCTGAGTCATATCCTTTATATCCATGCCCTGTGGAGCTTTTGACCATGCCCTGAGGGTTGGCCTTTTTATAGTTTCAAGAAACAGTTCTGTAATTCGCTATGGAGTGCCACCAATTTTTAAAGTATTTTTAAATAAAACAATAAATAGTGAATTTCCAACCCACTGCAAAAATATCATGCTCATTATTATTTTAAGATTTATGTATCCTCTCTCCATTTTCTTGCTAAAATGGTCAAGTATATGTCATAAGATTGTGACAGTATCACTAGCAAATTTCTTCATTGTATTATAAATATCATTGAAGTTTGGTTCAGAGATTGCTTCTACCATCACCACTATGACTGAAAATGCATCCCCCACCTTGCCTGAAGCATAGCTTTTTGGTGTATCTTCTTATGAAGAAATTTAGACTGTTGATATAAACTGTGCCACCCAGTAATCTATAGGCCCAGAGTAGTTTCAAATCATGCTTGTGCAATTCAGATTACCACAAAATTAGCCATGAATTCAGAGGCTCTTCTGTCAAAGTGCCTTTACATTGGTTAAAAAGAATCTGTGAAAGCAACATTAAAGCTTCAGTCACACTAATAATTGGGAAATTACTAAGACTGTCTCCTAGAAATTCTGCTGACGACTGTGGCTCATCAGTTTATATTACTTAGAGGAGAACCAATCTGAATGTTTTTTCACATGGTGATCATTTCATGAACCCTCCCTCCTGAAGGGTTAGCTTGGACTCATGTAGCCATTAGCAACAAAAGCTCAGTTAAAGGCCACAATGAACACCATTCACTTTTCTCAGGTGTAATTTGTGAACTTCGGGGAAGTTGGGTTCAAGTGTGTCTTTTTTCATTTAAATATCCTGGAGAGATGCAGTCTAAAATCCATATTCAAATCCTAGAGAAGTTAAAAAAAATCAGAATGGACAGGAAGCTTATTTTAATTCTACCAAATGAAAGCAAAATGCATTCCTTAAGGAAGAAAAGGGAGGAGATTTCAAAGCAGAGTCTGGAATAAGCTTGCTGCTTATGATTCTAAGCCTGGACTTCTTTCCATGTGATCACATCTGTGAGCAAACATCCATTGTCCCATACAACCTATGACAGAGCTCTCTTCTGTCCCAGGCAATAAATGTTAGAATAACAAGGCTCTGCCCTATGTATTGCATATATGTCTGCATCTCTCCATACAACACAGGAGGCAGAGAGACCATCCAAGAGTTGGAGCACCCTTGATACTTTGCTTCCAAATCACTCCATATTTCTTTTTTGGGGAAATGATAAGTAGTTTTGAATTCATATTGTACAAGAAAGTATAAATAATACATTTAACACCCAAATCCTCCACTGTATCCCAATCTAGAATATTTCCCACTACAGGTTTTTCTGTATCATGGGGCATTTCTCTCACTAATATTGCCCTTCTCTTGATGTGGAGGTCTTCTCCGTATGCTGTGAATATCATTGGTTAATAATGGACTACTTTGAACCTATAGCAGGGCAGAACTTAGCTAGGTGGAGAAAACTAAACTGAATGCTGGAAGAAAGAAGGGTGCAGTCAGGGAGAAGCCATGAAGCTCTGCTGGATACAGATGCTGGAAGGTTAGCCAGTAAGCCATAGTCACGTGGCAATATACAGATTAATATAAATGCGTCAAATTAATATGCAAGAGTTAGCCAATAAGAAATTAAAGCTAATGGGCAAAACAGTTATTTAATTACTAGTTTCTGTGTGATTATTTGGGGCTAGCTGGCTGGGAACAAACAAGCGGCCTTCTTCCAACATTCTCTTCATTCCTTGAGCATCATACCCCAGAGTCACTGAAAGGGAGGCTTCAATTAAGACATATAAGCAGGACTTCAAGCAAATTAAAGTAAGATCACCAAGTAAATGTGTTGAATTTAATTATTAATTTTATTCCTTACCATGTGTACATAAGCTGCAGTGATCACCTGCAGAAAACATGATAGATAAATTCAATTAGCATCTACTTGTTGGGACCATTAATTATTCTCAGTTCTGCACCCACCACGTATTTACAGTCAGAATGTAAACCATTAAAATAGAACACTGTAGAAAGTAGGAAATTCAGCCACTTCAAGCAAAACTGCGCAGGGGTTGAGCTGATTGCTGTTTCATTCACTCCTGACTCTTCAGAGAAGCACATCAGGTCATGGAATGATCATCGATGTCAGAGAAGCATCTACACCTAAGTTTAAGCAGTGCTCCAGGGTCAAAGGCAAGAGGTGAGGAGCCTCAGATCCTCACAAACTAACACTCAAATATATTGAAGGCAGAGGGCTAATTAAACTTTGCAACTCTTTTTTGTTTTTCACATTTCACCAGGAAGTCAGAAACAACAAAATTATGTCTAATGCCACACCAAGTACAATCTTTGCCATAGTTTACTATTGTTTTTTCTACCTACAGGGAAAGGCTGAGCTGATGATGGAGGTAATGTAAAAATCTCATTTTCTTTCTGCCTAATATTCTGTCCATTAGGAAAAATCTCAACATTATCTGAATGACATTGAGTGTTTTTTTATCATCAAAAAGAATCATATACAATTTTGGTGCCATCAACTTCAGGTTGCAGTTTTTTTCTGTTGAGAGGTACTGTTTTGAAGAAAATTCACTATAGCATATTTCTGAATGATAAATACGAACACGACTTTGCAGAGAAGTTTTGTATTACTGGGTGTGCTAAGAAAAATGTTATCTTAATTTTTAAGTGTATTAAAAGATTAACATGACTTAGGAGGTTCACAGAATGATGTTCAGAAAAATGTTTAAAGCAATACTCAATATGGTCATTATTTAACAGAAATATGTCATCCAAAGGAATGGTTTTCTTTTTCTTGAATATATATTTTATTCCTATAAATAGTAAAAATTTCTTGGAAGATTGACTTTGTGTGTGATTGTTAAAAATAAGGTGTGTTCTGCAGGCATTAATTCCTTATTGTGTTTATATCTGGAAAGGGCTAACACGTAGGGTTTCCCATTGTTCTTAATAACCCATTTCTAGGACACAGAGTGGTGAAAAATACCATGGGTACCTTTAAGGACTAGGCATTTATTATTTTTCTTTAATGCATGGAAACCAAAATAATGAGAAAGGGTAATTTCTTCCATAATTATGCTTTTTGAGTTTCTAGTTAAGTTATTTTTAAAGATTTTGAAGTCACAAGAATGTAATGCAAAAATGCAATGGATGTGTTCAATAAAGCACAAATACAAATATTTTTGCACAGAGTTGGGAAGTCTGTATTCATACTAACCAGACTTATGACTTCATTATTAGTCCTTTTTTATATAGGCATGCATTAATTGGACTAAATAATACATTTCATTTTTAATTATACACACACATATATTTTTGATTATTGTATTCATATTGCCTTCTACTATTATCTCTTCCCAGGGATCTTTCTGCCTTCCCATATAATTTACTTCTATTTCCACATATTTTTTTAATATTAGACCTTAGAACTTTCATATATTAAAGCGTCTGTGACTTACTAGATGGACAACATGCCTTTGGAATGGCTGTTATATCTTTAACAACTCAAATTCTTCATTATGAAGATAACACAGTCTGATGCTTGGGTATGCCATAGATTTTAGTATATAAATTCATGCTAAGAATTATAGAGTTATATTTGTCAAATACTATACATTCAGAAGTGCTGGTTATGGACTTTTGTGCAAGAAATTATCTGCTGTAATGAATAGATAGATTATCATATATTGTGAAGCAGAGGGAGATAATCTTAAATATGGGAAACATAGTTCTGTTTAGAGTCAACCCAAGGGTCAAAGCTAAACTTGGCAAAGAAAAACGTCAGGACACTGATATAAGTGAAGGCAATGGAATTGTTTATTTTTTTACATTTAAATATGAACTTCATAATCTGAAAATTTCTATTAAGAGGATTCTGATGAACTCTGGAAACTAACAAGCCTTTTTATTCAGATTGCTATTAGGTGAACGAGAGTGCCTTCCTGATTTTAAAGGTTTTCATAGAATATAATTTTACATTTCTTATACATAAGCCCTGTTCATTCCAACTTGTTCCCAGGCTAGCCAAGACTTAGGTGCTCATTCCAGATAGAAAGATTGTTCTTAAAATACTTCAGCTAAAACTGAGAATATTTCTACTCTTTCACTAATGTACCAGTGGAACAATTATGGGGTTTCTGAAAATATAACTTCAAAATAGTAGTAGAAGCCTCAGGACATATTTTTAGCATTTCACCACTATTAAAACACCTACTTTTCTTTCCCTACAATGATGATGATTAGATTGACTCACTAAATGGATTGTAATTACTCTTAATAGTAAGAAGCATCAAATGTTTCCATCATAAAAGAGGTAGAAAATTAACAATTGCTGTATACAAGTAAATTTCTAATTTGAAATATAGATTTATTTGTTAAAGAAGACTGAGGAGAATAGTAGACATACTGCACCCATGTTTAAAGTCAATTGGTTGGCCCTTATTTTAAACTCAAAAGTCTTTTGCATGGAGGGAAACAGGACCAAGGTACATAAAGACCCTGATGGTAAACTGTTCACAGAATGCAGATACATAATGAAACATTGCTGGTGAGCGCAATAAATGCCCCTTCAAGCACAGAGTGTGTCTGGATTGGCTAATATATTATGCCAGTCATCCCCAACTTATTTCTGCTGTGTATCACAAAACTCTTGAAAATTATTCCTACTGTCCTGTAAAAATGTTGTATCTTCCATCAGTATCTTTCTTCCCTCATCCCTCTTCACCTTCATAGGAAATATATTACTACTTTATGAGGTATTTTTAAGCAGTAGTGTTGACATAAGTTATTAAAAGACCTTGGCTTAAAATAGATGTAAGTGATTGATACTCATTAATACTTATTATAATACTATTGACAAATATTTTGTTACAGTAATACATAATGAAGTATAAACTTGCAAATACTAAATCTACTCCAAGAGATTCATTTATAGATTTAGGTTATAGATGAAGAATGTTTAGAACAGACGTTGCCATTTTAATCTCTCCAAAATGTGGTTGAAACTTATTCCTGTGAAGATTGTTTTTACAGTTTTTCTTTCACACATTCAAAAATGTTTAAAGACAAAAAACATGAAAGATACACACAAATAATTGTACAATATATGCTTGATTCACCTTGTTTGCATACCTAATATATATAATATACATCACATATGTATATAGTTGCTTGACTTTTATTCAAACAAATATATATTACTTTATTTTTGTGCAGTTGCTGAATTTTTAACTTGCAACATTGTTAAAGTTGTTCATACTTTAAAAATCATAAGCATTTAAATCATTAATTACTTTCATTTTGCTTTAAATGTCAGAATGCTAATATATAATATCAATTTTAATATTTAAGTATTTGTTTTCTGAGTGTCATTCTGTATATGCTTTTTCTACCTAGCATTAAATTAGATTAAATTTTAAATTTATTTTAATTGTGCTTGCATGAAAGTTTTGCATGGTTATACACATTAGTATTATTCTAAATGAACATAAAAACCTATGGGTAAATGGGAAGCCAATCCTACAAAAGTCATAAGAGCTGAATCTAAATTTTTTGTCTATTTCTGTGATCCATTGTTTATCTATTTCTTGTTAGTAGTAAAATTGATAGTCAAGTTGGAATATTAAGATAACTATGTCAATAACATGATGCACATATTTTCTGAAGTATAGGGAATAGCAAAATAAATTTCACTCTAATATTTCATTTTATATTTTACTTCATTTTCAGGAGATATAAAGGCTTCCTGATCCTGGAGAATTTCACAAAATCCTAAATTCTAAACTCAATTTTATTCTTCTCCACATGATGTTCTTATTTTTTTATACTTTTGTGAGTGCCCTTTCATTTTTAAGTATGTTTTCTCCAACAAGCCTTCATAGGATTTCTTTAAGTTCTTTGTGTAAAGAATTTTGATATATGTCACCACAGTTAGAACATTACCACAAAGTCTTTCTGCATGTGGCTGTGCAAACTCTCTCTTAACCATTCTCTCTATCCATTGTACTAATTCTCAAAGGTGGAGCGTTTACGTGCACTGGCCGAAGTGTGATCTGTGCAAGCGTACATCAGTGATGTAATCTGTGTAAGCGTACATCAGTGATGTGATCTGTGTAAGTGTATATCAGTGATGTGATCTGTGTAAGCGTATATCAGTGATGTGATCTGTGTACACGTGCATCATTTATGCGACCTGTGTAAGCATACATCAGTGATGTGATCTGTGTAAGCACACATCAGTGATGTGATCTGTGTAAGCATACATCAGTGATGTGATGTGTGTAAGTGTACATCAGTGATGTCCCCAAACAGCCACTGCTACATTAATGGCCCTGCAGAATATGATTGAGTTATTCTAAGATTCACAAATTTATGCTGATCTAGAACACAGGAGCTTCATAGAGAACCTTTCCCTATCAACATAAATATTCAATGGGGATATGGACAATTATCTGGAAGGATGGTCTAAGGATAGATTTTGCATGGGATTTTACAAGAGAATGAACAAAAATTGGGGTAGATTTCTGTTTTCAGGTGTATTGCTATACCTTCTTTTCTTATTATAAATTAACAATGCTTTACAAGCATTAATAAAAATATTTTCACCTCAAAATAGGTTATTAAATCTAAGCTGAAGAAAAAAATACCTCATTTCTAAAACTTAATAAGGATATTATTGCAACTCTGATGTAGGAGGGTCATCTGTCTATGTGTTACTTTCATTGGTTAAT